>CCAG010011832.1:0-35499 GCA_001077435.1 Glossina morsitans morsitans | reverse complement strand
TAACTGAGGGTTCTATAACGTTTTGTTGTAATAATTCTTCTACCTGAGTATGTATGGTGTCAGTTTGTGTGTGGGGTAATTTGTAGTTTTTTATGTATACTGGTGTATTGTCATTTGTTTCTATGTTTTGTGTGTAAAAATTATTTGCTGTGAGTGGTTCATTTTCTAGATGGAATACTGTTTGAAATTTTTTGAAGATTTTTATGAGTTCTTGTCTTTGAGTTGTTCATGGTGTCTAATTTTATGGATTGTAATATTTGTTGGAATCGTTGTTCATCATGTTGAGTGTGTAAGTTGGTGTTTTGTATAATTTCATAGGTGTTGAGTGGTTCGGTGTTGATATGTAGGTGTTGTATTGTGATTTCTTTATCTAGTGTATTCAGTATTTTAATGTGTTTTTGTCCGTGTTTTGGTGTTATTGAATTGGCTAAAAATATTCCCTTTTCTATTTCTTTATTTAGTACTAGAGCATCGTTGTCTATTTTGATATCTATGGGGACTATAATTTCGCATCTTGGGGGAAGAAATATATTGCCTTTATTGAGTATTTGATCGTAGATGGGGAGTTGAACTTGGTCACCATGTGTATTAATCGTAAGAGAGAAATTTTCATAATTTATATTGCAAGCATACTTGTGTAGGAAATCTCTTCCTATGATTCCATCGGTTTTTATTGGGAAGTTCTGGTCTACTAGTTGTATTTTATGTTGAGTGATTCCGTTTCCTAGATTTATATTTAAATGTGTAGTTCCCAATGTTTCAATATGTTCGTTGGTTATTCCTGTTAGGTTAATGCATTCTGAGTTGTTTAGTGGGTAATGTTCCAAAAGGTGCGCTTTGCAGGGCCTGATGTCTGCTCCTGTGTCTAGTAGAAATGATAATTCTGTTTTTGCTGCATCTTTAATATCTAGTAATATGTAGTTAGATAGTTTTGAGAGGGAGAAGATATGGGATTTGGTTTGTTTTGGATATTCAGTGGATGCCTGATTTAAGTGTTTTGTCCCGAATTCAGGGGCATCGCCAAAAAATCCGGAATCCGTTTCCCTGGTTTTCTATCGCGTGCACACGGTTGTTTTGGTTGTTGTTTCTCTGATTTCTGTTGTTATTATTATTTTGATTTCGATAGTTGAAATTCCTATTATTGTTGTTGTAGTTATTGGTATTGCAATTATTATTGCTGTTTCTATTAAAATGGTTGTTATTGTTATTGTAATAGTTCCTGTTTTGTTTATTATACCTTTAATTGTGTTTGTTAGGATTGTGATATTGATTTCTGCTTGTTTTGGTAGTGTAGGAATTTTTGTGTGGTGATTGTACGTAATTTTTCTTTTGGTAATTTATTCTCATTACCTGTGAATTTGTTTGGGTCGCACTTTCATATTGTAGCGCAATATTAATTGCTTCGGAAAAGATTTTGGGTTGGGCCGCAAAGATAGTTGGTTTAATGTAGTCGTCGAGACCGTTTTTAAATATGGTTAAGGCATAGGTATCGTTGATACTGGTAATGACGGATTTTTGTTCGCTAGTGGGGTTGGGGCCTAGTTCTTTGATTTGGAGATTATTTAAATCTGCTATTATTTTTAAAATTTTGTCTTTGAAACCTGTGGTAGTACCTTTTTGTGTTGTTTGATTTAATATTGAATGTAATTGTGGTATTGTTTGACTTAATTTATATTTATTTTCAAGTTTGGTTTTTAAATCTTGTAGTGTTGTAGGGATTCCATTTGCAAGGGCAGTGTTGACGTTTGGGGATAGTTTGCAATAAAAGGTGTATTCTATTAGTTGTGGTTTGGCTTCGTCTTTTCGGGTTCTGTTAATTAATTCAACTACTTTTATGAAGCAGTTGATATCTTTATAATTTCCAGTAAAAGTGGGTATGGATTTAGAGGCGGTTTCTAGGTTAAAATCCATTTTTGGTTGTATTATATTATCTGTTTTGCTGGGGTTTCTGTTTTCTAGAGATTCTTTGTTAGCTTCGATTTCTAACAGTTCTTCGGCTGTTTTATATTTTTTCTTAAATGTTTCTATTTTACTTAATAGGTTTGGCTGTTCTGGTTTTGTATTAGCTTCTAATATGGTACGGACACTAGTTCTATAGTTTTCTGATTCTTCTAGTTTGCTTTCGATAGTTTCCTTTTTGTATGTTTTATTTCCTAGCTTTTTAAGGTTGGAAATTATTCTATCTACAGAGATGTTGATCTCATCTATTCTTTCCATTAAGAGGAAAAATTTATTCTTGTTTGAATTTCGATTTATATATTCAAGTTTTTAATATGCCTCATTTATTCTTTAATATTCTTTTCTTTACTTTTAATATTGTAGGCTTATATGGTAGTATTCTTTCTATTAATTTTAATATTTCTCATATATATTCTATAGTAATCTTTATATATATTCTTCATTTTAACATTCTTTCTATATCCTTTATCTTCTTTTAATGTTCTTAATATATGTTTTTTCTTTATTTTTAATATTCTACATAAATATTTGTATATCGAATTTTGGGTGGGCTCAGCGTTTTTTGCCTGATTGGCAGGTGATCGTTGCCCAAAATGGGTGAAGGATGGTGTTTCCTGTTCCGCTTCGGATGTTGGGGAGTTGTCCTCGGCAGGGATCATTGTGTGTTTGACTCCTCAGAAAATTGTTTGAGAAGTAGCACGCTACTGCATAGTTTGTAGGATCGGTCGCAAGATCGTGCGTGGAAAAACATTTGTTTTTTTTTTGTTCGATCACAGGAGCGTGTTGGGCAGGATCGCCATGTAAAGAAAATAAATTTTTGTTGCAATATTTCACAGGGAATCCTTCCAGGTACGGCAGGATCGATCGCAGTTGTTCCTAATTGATTGATTGCTACCTGCTCGGCTTCAGTACGCCAAGTCTCTCCGTCCCTATGATTGCCAATATGACTCGGCAAGAGACGGTCCCTATGCTAAGTAGATAGAAGACGAGTTGAACGCCTGGAATATTTGCGAGTAAAAACGCATAGATTTTGAGTTGCTTGAATCAACTGGTTTACTTTATTTTTCTCACCTGTTTTTATACTAAATTTTACAATTAAAATTAATGTTAGCCTAAACATAATTATTTTAGTTGGGGCGCCTGGCATCGTATTGCATTTCGTAATGCAATACCCAGCCAGTTGAAGCGCGACAAAATTATTGTTTTATTTTTTCCCACGGAATTATGCAGATTCATCATAATTCTGTCTGCACTTCAAAGTGGATGCATATGTCGATATGCGATCACACTACAGTTATTAGTTCGTAGTCTTTTTTATCGTGAAAAGCTCGCCGACATTGCATTAGTAACATTGATCTATTTATATGTAATACTTTAAACAAAATATTTTTTCTAATAATAATTTCTTTGATATATCTTCTATAACTAGAGATCGCAAATTTATAAAGTTGTCTGACCTCCGACTTTGTACTAATGCACATGATTACTTTTTTAAAGCATCAAACGGTATCTGAAGATTATATCTCCATTGCGTCATTTCATTGATTTTATCACAGACTGTTCTCCCTCCCCTTAACTCCCTTCCCTCGTTCGCATGTCTATAACATCGTGCAAATGCATTCAAACTATTAGGAAACTAATATCAGCAAAATCCAACGTGAAAACGAAAACTTTATCTTCGAAATACGCTCACTCATACACTAAGAGAAAAAGCCGGACCTTTAGGTTTACTGCTGCCCTTATTGACCAATTGAAAGATTATTTTCAATAATGCAGTGAGGGAAAAGAGATCATTCTCTCTCTCTAATTTTCATCATAAAATATCAAAAATTAAATCTTTTTCTGAACTGATCACTATTCATGATAACACTTATATGTCCACGTATTTTTTATGCCAAATTACTATCAACAAATTTTTATCAATAAACATTAACATTAATTAGAACTTTTCAGCGTATCAGGATTTACGTTCTAGTAGAATCCTTATATGCGGTAGCATATAAAAGTAAACCTACGGGGTTCAAATTCGCTGAGGTTAACTTCTCTGTTAACTAACTATTATGAACTAATTTTCACCACGAAATATTGAAAATTATACCTTTTAATCACCTAGGAATTCAGTTTTCGTGGGAACAGTTATAGAAGAAGGGCTTGAAAAAATTACCCCAACCGAACTAAACTTTTCAAACTAATTTAGAATTCGAAATACTATTATTTGACGACTTTTGTCGAAAAATTTCGAAAATTTCAAATCTTTACGTGGTCGAAAAAGGGCATTGATCTGAACCTTTTTCATTGACGTTTGTCCTTAGGTCAAAGCACGTCAGTGCACCAAATTTTATCGAAATATCTTAAAAAATGGGACCTGATGGTTGAACACTAAAATACATTGACAGACATCATACGGACAGACAAGCGACGAAGATTCAGGAAATAGTTACAATTTGATCGGTATAATAAAAAGGGGACTTATCTCAAGTCCTTCCGATTTTCATATGTTCCCCATAACTTTAAATACAACGTATCACAACTGATGTAGGGTATAAAAATGTTCATATCTTCACATTCAAATGAAAGCAGTGTAATAAATTCTTATATTCTTTTTTACTTATCATTATACAAATAATGAAGGCAAAGGATTTTTTTAATATAAATATAAAATTTCCGTCGTGAGCCGTCTTCAAATTATTTTGAGTGTGAAAAATGAACACGGATATTATAAATCATCAGCAACTAAGCTGTTATATCTCTTTTACCCACGCATTAAAAAAGGCTCGATTGAAATGGCAAAAAACATATTCATGGTTTCCCGGAGAACAACATCGTTTATTCAATGCAGCAGATCGTATATATGAAGAAACGTGTAAAAAATACGGCGATAGCTTATTTCAAGAGTTTGCCAAGGAGGAGCGTTTAACCAAAATGTACTGCAGTCAAGATCAGTTCAATTCCAATAATAAATATACACAATTTAAGGGATTAAAAAATCGTCTAGAAAAATATATACCATTCTTCTATTATGAAGGCGAATGCTCGAATTCGACCGCCCATAAAAAAGCGTAATCAATCAGACTGATGACCAAGAATGTCGATATAAAATAAAATCAATATTCTTGGATAAATTATGGCATTTTCTGGTGCAAGTCTGAAATTGAAAATAAAAATTTTCCCTAAATTTTTTAAAAATTCTCTGAACAATTTGCAAATATGAGTTTCTGCTAAGCAAAAATTGTTTAGACAATATTTTAAAATATCTTTGGGAACTTTCGCAAAAAAAATCACGTTTTTAAAAAAATTAAAAAGTCCAAGGAGGCTATGTTCAGCATTTTCCTCATCTCATTCCCATATTTAAATTCCAGGAAATATTGGCGCAAAGCGAAAGTAAGAAAATTGCATTTCCTCGCGACCGAATCTTTTGGTTCTATAGATGTACGATGTCAACTGAGCAGCAGAAATTTAAAAATTATATAAAGGTACAATTTAGATGCAGAAAATTGTAAATCTACTTTTTTGAAAGAGAAATTCCTTTTGTGCTTCTTCACTATATCAAGATTATTTTAATTAAAATCCGTTAGAGGGTTTTCTTTTCTTTAAATGTGAAAAATACCATATTCAAAATATGGTAAGACCATTTCAACACCGTGTGTGTTCGTCATTCTGTTTAAATTCAGGATTTTCTGTTCAATTTCAGGGGTTTCTGTAAAAATGTTCCTTTAGTGGTAGTTAAATGAATTACAGAATAATTCATTGTTCTTGCTTGAAGATGTGATGACCGCTACTTGAGGGGAATTTTGAAGTGAAACTATGCACTTGTACCAAAAACAAACTTTTGGCAGTTTTAATGGAAAAAACAGGAGATTAACTTACATGTGTGATTTCACCCTCTTAATTATTAGAATAAAAATCAACCATTAGGTTTTAAAGACAAAAGACGATCTGCCGATAAAGTTCGACTATAAAGTCGACAAACGCGCAGCGGATATTATAAATAAAGTATGTCGCACCATTTGAATTAACCGAATGCACAATTTTCTATAAAAACAAATTTCATAAAAATGCGGCGTTAGAACTACGTCCCGTACGCTAGACTCTTATTGGTTTTTTACATTCCAACCAAAAATCTTTACGCATGGATTTCGATTTTCTCTTACATATGGATTTCGATTGCAAGAAATCATAATACCAAATAGAAAAAAAACGAGCACTTGACTTACACCCAATTTGTATATAACCGTCTTATTCTTAAAATCATGAAACATCCCATTACATAAAAATAATAGCTAAAATGCTATGATTATATATGCAACTATACATTTAGGAAAGTTTTCCATCCACATTTCAGCCAACACTTTCAACATCTTCCGTATCTGCAAACAAACGATAAATGCAGAGGAAATTCATGAAAGAAGCTATTATTAAGGAGGTATTAAACTTAATTTACCAATTGTCTCGTTGTCCGCATCCTTCACGGAACTAGCACGAGATGATATATCACTGGCGGCAGACGGGTAAGGGGTATTTGCCACTTGTGTCCATAAACGAGGCAAACGTACGCATAAGCGGCGAAGTTTATAAGCTCGACTCTTTTCTTCATCAACGCCAGCTTCTGTCGTAGCGGGACTCGAAACTAAAAAGTTATTGTTTGAATACTCAATTATATTGTTACAGACTTACGCTTACCTTGGTCGGGATTGTAACGCTTCAAACGTACCGCGCAACGTCTAAATAACAATTGATCGCGTATATCCGCAACTTCCCTTTCCCTTAACATGGAACGGTTAATTCTTACTTTTAATCTTTTCAGTTTATACGGCGTAGGCATTTCACAGTAATTTTACTACAACTTTCTTCAAAATCTAAAGAATCTATTCACTTAGTGCTAATTCAGGCTCGCTCATTTAATTCCTCTCAGATGCTTATAAATTCAGAGTCGCCATGTAATTAAACAAGTGCAAACAATAGCTAATTCGGGCTGGCACTTATGTTTGCTTTGTTTTAACAGATGTTTATGCTTAGAGTTGCCAATACAAGATATTTTCACTTCAAGGGCGAGTTATCAAAAAAAGAATTTTGCCCCTTCGAGCCATTAGCCACAGGGAGGACAGTTAAAATCCGCTTCATTTGTAACGTAAATAGAAGAACTTACCTACAAAAACACGTATTTTTCTCAAAAGATTGTTCAACAATACCACCGCATTCAAATGGCAAAACGTTCAGAAAAAATGTAGGTTTCGCTTCGAAATTTTGGGTTTCGCTTTGAAATGTAGGTTTCGCTTGAGAAATTTAGATTTCGCTTCACATATGCATAATCATATGCTCGTAAACATATTTTCTTCATAAAGTTAAGCTTCATAATGCGACAAGAAAATCACAAAGTAAGCAAAAGACCTTATAAGACCTTAATAGACGTGCGTGTTCAATTGGGCACGATTTTTCCTGATAAATATGTTTGGATGTGTGACGCGGCTATGGGCGGAGGCGCTTTAAATTTAGTGGGCAGCCATGTTAAAGATTTAGTAATTTTTTTACTAAAACAACATGTCGTTCGAGTGCACGGTGTAGTGACATGTTATACTAAATCACTAAATCACGCCGGGAATAAATGGCATAAGACAGATATCCGCTCAAATGGATAAATGGTACTTTGATAACCACTTCCATCCAAAGCCACACGGTGCCGGCTAAAACATTCTCCCAAGAGGTTTTAATATGTGGAAGTTTAGGGCATTTTGGTAAATAAAGGAGAGACAACACAAAAAGAGGAATCCGTTGATAGATTTGCATTTTCCCACTTCAGAAACCTTACTGCCCCGTTTATATATACAGGGCTTATGTAAAATGGTGGGTGCTCTAAAGAGATGTTAGGTGACGTTTTGAGTGTTCGCCGATGTGAAGGACTTCATAAAAACTATACATTTACAAAAAATAATATATAATTTTTGGCTAATGGTGGGCTTTGTCCGACTATAGCATTTTTACATTTTTTTTGTTTTGTTTTATTATGATATACTGCACAAGTTTCGGTACAAAGTACGTTAAGTTTGTGGCGATGCACGTAACAATCGGAAGAACTCATTATAGACTCTGTCTTTATTATTCCGATCAATTCAAAATCCATTTCTCAATCGATCTAAGCTTTTCTGTCTGCCTATCATCTAATGCTGAATATCTGTATATGTATTTTTATATTCCACATACGATTTAACCTAAGGACATATCGTATTGAAACTGGATTGGATCAGAACATTTTTGCGGCCACTTCCTAAATAAAGCCTTACTTTGGAAAACTCAAAAGTGCAAATTTATCGTTACTTGGTAATAGTCCTCCACATATATTGATGTTTAGTTTGTCTAATTATAATTATTGTCAATAATGAAAAGAACGAAAATTTGACATTAATCTATTTACTACAAAATCCTCCAACAAGAGCAGTAAGCATTTTATAGCTTGGCTGCATTAATAAGAGTGTGTCCGATGTTAAGTTCAGGGTATAAAAAAAAATGAAATAAATTCTTGGCAGTCAGTGTTATTGGATTCTTCGAACAAAGCGCTAGTACCTGATGCAGGTAATTGTAAAATTTCCTAGAAATTTTGGGGGAAGAATCGTTTCATCATTTTGATATTATAATGAATTTGTGAACCTACACAAGCTGTTAGTTGGTAAAGATGTGACTATTCCCAAATCATTATGACAATTTGGATTTTAGTTCAATTCTTCATTTGTGTTGCAACCTGGCACATAAATTCATAAAAATTTGCACATTTCGTTGTATGCTTATATGAAATATTAAATTTTGTTTTATTATATATAAATATATATATTTTATTACATATAAAAAACCACGAGCGACAATTGCACAGAGCGACAATTGCACACATGAGCATAAAATGGGTCCAATGGTAATGGCTGTAAATAGATTTAGTCGAAAATTTTGTAGCATATTTCAGAGCTTACTACGAAAATTATGCAAAAAAAAGAAAACAAAAGGAAAACTTATCAATATAACGCGCAACTAAACGTCCAACTTCTGGTAATAAACCTTTTTTCAAAATTTCCTCAGCTTTAGGACTAGATAGATTATCTGGTACGCAAGTGATCAGATTAATAATAGTTGATAAGAAATGTTCGAATTCTCTTGAAAGTTCTCAATATCGTCAGCTGAAAAAACGAAGACGTATTTTGGAAAGTGGCGATGAAATCCCAGTTGAGATAGATACGAAATAACCTCGACGTGCTATCCTTTGGTACTCTGAAAAGGATAACGCATTTGCCGAGAAATATTCATCGATGACTCCATAAAATATTCTTTTAGCCAGCCTAAATAGCCGAATCGGTTTTGTTATAACTGTTTGGCCGTCGTCTGTTCGTCCTAAAATATTAAAAGTTTTATCTAGAAGAGCGAATTTAACCTCAAATTTTTCCTTGTCACTCTCCACAGGTTAAATTCAAAAATCTAGTAAATTTTTCCTATAAATCCGCCCATGAACAACAAAGAGAACGCCCTTTTTTCAAAATTTAGCCATAAATTTGCGGAGCTTTGAATTTCAAGCATAGAAGGACTGAAATATCAATATAAATTTCAATAGAGAGTAACACACATCTAACGCAGGCTAAAATTTTTTCTTGATTGATCTCATATAATTGGAATAGGTTTTACCATTCTACAAAAGTAAAATAAAAATCCTCTTAAACTGAGACAAATGGGTGAAGTTAGGCTGGATGATAAAAAAGGCTGTATCGCATATATGCGACAGTTGGTAACGAATAAGTGAACACGTTCATAGATTTTATTAATAAATTGTTAATTCAAATTAAAAGACTCTTTAAAAAAAATTAATAAATAATAGCAAATTTTTCACTTAGCATCACTGCGTACGTCCAGGTGATTACCACTTTGATGGTATTTCAAACATGTATCCAAAACCTGATAATATTGATGAGGCAGATCACCTCTGCAACCATATGCTCCCAATTTATGAATGGCAGCATAATCATAACAATCGACGACCTTGTCATCGTTACAATCCTGACCGAAACGTGTCATATAATTTTGTATGGTATTAGCAGCGCAATATGGATCGTTTACACAGTTAGAGTAATCTAAAAACGTACGCATAAGAAACTTTTAGATATAACGGCGAACAAAAATATGAAATTTTTTATTTACCAAGCTCACGCTCGACTGAGTCATTGCCCAAAGTCAATTTACCAGCATCAGCCCAATAGGCCCAAGTAATGCGGAAAAGACCACAAACACCGCCCGAACAAATCGCAGTCTGGTTACAACCGCTTATAGCCTCACATATACATCCTAAGCAAATGTCGGTTACCGGCTTTTCTAAGAATTACAAGAAAAAGGCTTCAACAATTAAAAAAGTGGTCAGCAGCAAAATTAAATTAAAATAAAAATTGATAATAGTGTCAACTTATTAAAAAGTTATTTAAAAAAAAATTTAATTTATAATCAAAATCGTCTGTTACCATAGCATTGCTTACAAGATCATATCAAAAAGGTAACAGGATATTACACTTGTAGAATTAATTGTCTCTGTCTTCTTAATATATTTAAATATATCAGAATATTTTTTGCTTCACGAATGCCCCTGAACCTGTGCAACCAAGTTTCAAGAGCAGTAATTTAATCATTATTTACTATGTGTTAACACGTACGACATAAACGCTACCCAACTAGTTTTACAACTTGAATAATGAAAAAGTCGCCATATTTCATGGTTTAATGCAAAGAGAAGTGGATAGGAGATGATTTTAATGCTTACTAAGTCAATAAAAGAGTAAATAATAAATATAAAATCTTGTTTCCGTTAGTAGAAAATTTGGGTTGGGTCTTCTTTGTTATTACATAAATTTCCATATGGAACCGGTTATTGATGTTTAAATGATTATTTGGTTTACAATAAATGTAAGTATTGAACATGGCAAGGACAAGGTTGCCTTTTCTAAATAACTGCTGACATACACCTAAATGTGTCCGAAGACGCAATGCAAATTTATTTACACAAAAAAAAAAATAATTATATATATATATATATATTTAAAATATATATGAAAAATTCCCGTCAAGTAAATTTGTAAAATAAAAATGATTAATGAATGATTTAAAGAGGAATTTCTGAATGTTTATACCCTACACCACTTGCGGTGTGAACATATTTTAACATCCAATTGAGCTTAACATACACCCACTTTTTATTATACCGAAATTTTTGAGATACACTGAAATGCTTTGACCCAAGGAAGAACGCTGTTCAAAATGGTTTGGATCGGTCCACCTTTCCGAACACTCCTCATCATTTGAAAAGTGATTGTAGAGGAAATAATTCACTGTTTGTATATCAATAATTATTATTATTTTATCAATATCAAAATTTTTCGACGAAACTCGCGCTCTAATGGTATTTGGACATTATAAATTGGTATGAAAAATTTGATTCAGCTGGGGCAATCTTTTCAACCCGCTCTCCTGTAACTGTTCCTAGGAAAACTGGGTCTTTGTATGGTAAAAAGAATAGTTTTCAATATCTCATGGCAAAAATGGTTTATAAATATAAATTGACATAGAAATCAACTTTGCCAAATTCGAACCACGTAGGTCTTTTTTTTGCATATCACCGCATATACAAATTCTCAAAAAATGCAAATCCTTAGATGTCAAAAAGTTTATGTGTTAATGTTTTATGATAAACTTGTTTATGAAATTAAGTGGACTAAATTTGAACCAAATTTGATCTATCTCTTAGATCGAATTCCATATAAGATTTTTCATGAACAATAAGCCCTTCAAAAAAATGTTTAATTTTTAATATTTTATGATGAAATTTGTGCATAGCAACATTTTAGTAAAAAAATTAACGGTGATGAATTTGGATCAGATGGATCTATTTTGTAAACCGTAATATATATAGATATTATCATGAAAAGTAAGCCCTTATATGGAGAGAAACTTTAAGTGCGGGATTTAGAAATTGGAAGCTTACTAAATTTGGATCACGTCATTTGCTGATTTGGACATTTTCCAAAGTGTGGACTTTTATGAAAAGCCTGCCTTTCCATGAAAATTGTGTATAATTTTTTTATGCTAATACCAGTGAATAGGTATACTAGAGAAAGCTGTGTAGGGCATCTTATTATCGGCACCGCCTAGCTATAATTTCCGTACTTGTTTTTGTACAGTTATTGCGACGAGAATGGAAGCAATCAATAAATTTAATTTTTTTTCTGTTGTTGTTGTTGTTGTTGTTGTACAACAAATGAAGGCAAAGTAATCACACATTTAAGATTGTATGTACAAAAAAAACCCACGATCGTTTTAAGACGAATTTTCAATACCTAACATATTAAGTGGTAATGCTACTTTCTGGTTACTCGTTTTATAATCTTAAATGAAGGCAAATATTCAAAACTGACATCGAAAGACCCTACATAGGGTGCAAGTCTAAATTCCTTGTGTCGTTCAAGAACTCGATTTTTTGATTGAAGTCACAGCCTGAAATTGTTTAAAACCACCTTTATTTAAAATATTTGATTGAGTTTTTTTCGGAGCTATATTTCGCTTTCAATTTGCAAGCGACTGAGTTTAAAGCTCAGTTACAATTTTATGGATATGTTCCCTAGTAAAACGCTTTGCAATTTCTTAATCATTAATGTTAACCGATTTTATCGCCGACTATTCAGTGAGTTATTCGAAAAGAAATGTCTCTTAAATCGGCGCCTTTTTTGTTTAAATCAATATGCTCAAAATACGTCAACGTACTAAATTCTATTAAAATATTTCAAAAACTACGACCTATAGGATGCACACAAGAAAACAAAACGGACAGACGTACGGACAAACTTAAAGAAGTGGTACCCAATTGATCGGCGTCATAAAAGGTGAGTCTACCCGAACAGCCTGTGGATTTTGCATACATCCGCACAAAGTGCGGATACAGTGCACTACAAGCAGTACATGGTATAAAAATTGTTAAAAACTTCAAGTAACGTAAAAGTAATGATAAAAAATCCGTTTAAAAATAAGAGCTACAATGAATGACAAGTGTAACAAAGTATGTTACCAATAAAACTAATACTTTATTATAATACTCTACACCTATTTTGCAGCATCCAAAAGTACTTGAGATAGACCTACCTTTTAGATCGATTTAGAATCACTTTTTAGTGTGATTTAAGCGTGTCTTCCCGTCTATTCATCTTGCTTTTTATTTATATACTGTCGTTTACTGGTAAATGCTATTGGAAATGGTTCGAATCGGATATTTTTTTCAAATGCCTCATTTTGAAAAATCGGTATATGAACAACTATAGAGTGGCATAGAGTATTTACCGTAGTGTTTTTATTTATTGAGTTTGATTAGCTTATTGCTGGAATTTGATTAGCTAATGCTGAGTAGCGTTAAGAAAATTGGGCTGAAAACTTCACATTTAATTCAATTTCATAGATAGGATTTAAACATAGAATGCGCAAACAAAGATCTGCCCTAAAGATTTCACGAGTAATTATATTTTCAACACTAATAAAATGCACTGAAATTGATCTATGAACTGATCTTGATGCAATTGATTTGTTTTAAAACTCTTTCTGATACATGTGTAATCACTAAATACTTTAGTTTTTTGTATTTTAAGCTTTAAATATTTCTTTAGTGACAAATTTAAATAATGCTTGAGCTCTGAAAGAATAAAACAAAGCAATTTTATTGAAATCCTTGAAAAATTATATCGGCTGACGAAGCTTTTTACACCCTACACCTACACTTTGTGGTACAGGATATATTAACTTAGGGTAGTCGTATGATGGACCTACCTTTTATTATATCGATCGATTCAGAATCGTGAATTGATCTAAGCCCGTCTGTCCGCATAAATTTGTGTTCAAACTGCAGGTCGCAATATTTGAAATATTTTGATGAAATTTGGTACAGTGACGTGTTTTAACTCAAAGACGAACGCTATTGAAAATATAAGGCCCTATTCTGAAAAGTTATATGGAAAAAAATTGTAATTTACAAAATTTCTCGGCAGAAGTGACTAAGTAGTACTATTTCGGTATTCTAAATTGGTATGAAAACTTTGGACCAGTTGGGGAAATTTTTAAACCCTGTGTCTTATAACGAAAACTGAAGTTCATACGACTAAAAGATACAAATTTCATAGTGAAGCATTAATCACAATAGTAATTTAACATAAAACAATTAACTATACCAAAGTTAGACCTTCTCGGCCTATTTTTGGGATTGCGATTTTCACTAGAATTGATTCTTTGTAGAGCAGTAAAGTCTAAGTTTTTATATGTGGTGATCGAAATTGACCTAAAATACTATAGTAAATTCATACAAAAATTAAATCTACGCAACTTGTCTTACATTAGGTTGCGTTTTGGGTCCATTTCCCCATAAATACGAACATGAAAAAAATGCCTTTATATAGAAACAAGATATAGTTCTTGTGTTCTATAATAAAAATAAGAATTATGTTAGATAACGTGTAGGGTATTTAACGGTCGACCTTGCCCGACTATAAAGTTCTTACTTGTTTTAAAGACAAAAGAGAAATCGGCAAAAGTTAATGCACTCGAATATCTAAAGAATGTCAAGTGCCAATTTTGGAAAGAATTTTATATTTTTATTTTACACTAGATTTCAATTATGAACCAGAATGAAAACATTATATATTTTCACTCGTTGGTCAAAGTCGACTACTTAATATCGTGTATTAAAAATTTGAAATTATTGCCCCATGAAGGCTTACTTAAGACAATTTTCGACGGTTATAGGGAAGTGGTTTAACAAAATTAGACTTTCTAATCCAAAATTTTCATATAAATTTTTATTGTCGAGGTACGATTACTTCCCAATCTTTTTAAATCATTAAATCTTTAATCATCTGACGACTTTCAAAGTAAGGCTTTATTTTTACGATATAAAGGCGTACTTTTTATAGCGACGATTATAAGGAAATGGGTTCACAAAATTTGACGTGCCGATCCAAATTTTCTTATCAACTTAGATGCGGTTACTATACGATCTTTTTTAATCATGAAATTTTGAATCATCTGACGACTTTCTAAGCAGGCCTTTTCTGTGAGGAGTAATTGTAAAGAATACATTTTCAATTGGATTGTTCTTGGGCCTAAAAGGCGTTACTGGTACAAATTTTGTTAACTAGAAATTGAAACTTTTTAGTTCGAACACAAAAATACGTGGACAAGCAATTAGAGAGCCAAACGAACCCTACTTAAATCGATTCCGAAAATCGTTCTCAATCGGGTGGCTTCATTTCAAGTCTTTTCGAATCTTTCAAATATCTGCATAAACTTAATATACTCTCCACTGCAGCCGATACATGGTAGTTAATATAATAAGGATATGGCTAAGCAATTTCAGCAATTAGGATCGTGATAGCCATGTCCGCAATTTCCGTCAGTTTAGCGAAGATCGCGTGCGTTCCGGGGCAAAGAAAATGATCAAATACAGCACTCAACATAGACATAAGGTATTGTTCCAAAGAGCGTAGTAACTATTTTCAAATATTTTTTAATGCTTATATTTAGAAAAATGTGGAAATTTTTTGGATCATCCGATTTTCGTACTATCTCTACAAGAGCACTCATAAATTTAACTGATTAGATTCTGCATCACCCACTTGAAAATTTTATGATAAGATAATACACTTAGAGAAATAAAACCTCTAAATATTATAGATTTTCGATGCAGTTCTCTGAAAAACTGGATCGAAAGCAAATTTATCAGACTTTAACAGAATCGAACGCAAATTTCTATTTCAAATTCTATGAACGCATATGATCGTCGTTCATTAAACGAAAATTCGGAGCCAAACACGCAATTAAAAATTGATCAAAGCTCTGCGTTGCGCCAAACTGTTGTTTATACATTTCAAGCATCAAATCGTAACTTACTGAGAACAAGAGATCATGTGAAACGTGATTCTCTCTTTGCTCTTGAAAAGCTAAAGGATATAGGAATTTGTGATATATCTGCCGGACGCGCGCATGCAACTGAAACTTTTGTGTTCCATTGGCCTTACTACGCAAACATTTATAGTGTTCTCAGAGTGTTTGTGCCATGTACATCTTCATGTGGCCATTTGCCCTTTGATAACAATTGTGGTTGAAGATGGAAGAAAATGGTATACGTTTAATAATAAAGAAGAAGGATTTCATATTCACGGCACGCACTGAACACGATAAAGAATTTTGGTACGACATTGTACTGCATTGAATTTAAGAGAAAAAAGCTAAAATACCAGAATCACTCCGTATACGGTGGAATTAATGTCAAAAGAAACTTTTCAAATGGGCTTATGTATGGACAGTGTCGTTTAGAGTTTCCTAATGGAAACGTTAAAGAGTTTCCAAAATTCAGCCTCACGTAAGTAGGCGAACTTGAAAATGAACTCATGTAAACATTTTTATAGCAGGTCTTTTGTGCGTTACATACGAATTATTATTAACTTATTCACAAACAAGGCACACACAAACACACACAAACACAAATTTATATATGTATTATCATTTTAATAACAAAATCAATTCATCGTTTGCATGCATATAACTCCTACTAAGGTAAAGAAATATATTAAATTTTTTATTTCTGTATGCAACAACTAAAGTAATGCGTCAGGTGCAAAGTAAATTATAGTTGGATTAAGTTGTACAAACTAGCACTGATTTAACATAATGAATATGACTTGTACCTGTTAAATCACATGAAGTTACGTTGAATTTAGAAACCCACTCCAGTGACTATATAAAACCCATCGAATTATGCTTTTATTGAGCTTGATCTTGCAGTGTCATATACTAGCACATAATTTTTCCTTTTTTTGGCTTTTGGAATATCGACAGCAAGCTCTGGTGATTTTAAAAATTAACATAGGAAGCAGTAAAGTGCGGAACAAACAGCCAGTCTTAGTCATTGTAAATGAACGAAGCACGTTCGTGCACATTTAACACAACACATTGTTGAAATTTTTAATACTCTTGCAAATGCGAAAAGTGAAATAAAAAGTCATAAGGTTAAAAACTGAAATTTGCTAATGTTTTCTTTAGTACAACTAGTTCCAGATATTCCAATCAAATTCTTTTTTATATGCTACGATATTCATGAGCTTATATCTCATATCTCATTATATCATGTTACAAATAACTAATTTATGCATTATGTCGTGTATCGATATATTGATATCTATTGTCATGTACTTACTTTCCTACACATTAAAAGAACCAAATAATGTTGATATTTGAAGAGATCAAATTTTGTGTACTTCGTTTTTCACTGATTCAATATATTCCTATTTTTAGTTATATGAATCCATGTTTCGAATAACGTTATTACTTACGCTATTAACATTTTTTAAACAGATTTACATTTTTTATAGGGCCATCAAATAAGTGTTTTTTTTTAAATTCTATTATAAACAAAACAGCAAAATTCATCACCTTTTATATTAATTTGTACGGACGTATGTAACATTCAGAAGTTTAAGATAGACTCACCGATGGATTCAAAATCATTTTCTGGCTCTGGCATGTGAATTTTTGTTCAAGCTACGGGTCGCAATTTTAGTGATATTTCAATGAAATTTAGTACTCTGACGTGTTTTGATCTAAGGACGAACGCTATTGAAAACTGATCGGATGCGTTTGCCTTTTCGACCACTTTCTGTATAATGCCCTATTTTCAAAAGCCGTTATGTGGAAAAAATTTGAATATCTGAACATTCAAGATGATATGAAAATTTTGATTCGGCGAAGGCAATTTTTTCGGTATAATTTTTAATATGTCATTGTGAAAATGAATTCACAACAGTAAATTGACAAAGAAATTAACCTTACTGAATTTGGAAACCGTTAGTCTATTTTTTGAATATCACCGCATATAAGGACTCATATATTGCATATATTTAAAAAATGTAATCAGAAGAACGTTCGATTTACGTGTACTTTCGGAACCACAAAACGGATGGCACTGTATTATAAAAACTTGAACTATTTCTGCGATTACGCTTTCAAATCCCATAGGAATTGGTCCTAGTTAATCGATTGAAAGAGCAATGCAACTTTTGGTAAGAAATTACAACTCTCTCCTCATTTTCTTGAACTTGCTTACGAGACGCATTAACATAAGAACTTTGTTCTCCTAGAAAATCTTCTAAACGTCATTCTTGACGATTTACGGGGACTATTGAAGCGAAAAAAAAGTTAAGAAAGCTTGCTGCATATTTTCAAAAATCAATTTCACAAACTAAGCTCGAAAATATACATGAGTCGCTAGTCGCTTAAAAGACTCTCACAATGGTTAAAAATAATTTCGTAAAAAGAATGAAAGTTGTACTTAGTTCCCCCCGCAATAAGCAAACGATCAATGGTAGATATCGAATAAATAATTCGCCACATTTTTTCGAGGTTCGCGCGTACTATTTAAATAGTATAAATATATTACTGGCTCGTAATTGCATTTATTTACAAAATCTCAATCTTAAATATGTACACATCGAGCAAAGTTCTATTTTAGTGAAAAAAACAATTCTATACTTGAGAAATGGGTTAAATATAAGAATTTTTATAAAATACGCGCAAGTATATGTGATGGCTATCAAAATACTCAATATAATTTGAATTTATTTTTTTTGTTGTACTCATCACAAAAGAAAAAAGATATGCTCACTTTCTCATTCCATTTGTAAGCAATAAAAATGCGCTTTGGAAAATTTAAAAAATTATATATAGATGCAGTTAGTCAATCTGAAACTCTAACCTGTCTGTCTGTCCATCCATTTTAGGTAATTTTTTTTTAAATGATAGGAATTCGAAAAAAAGAAGATAAACTTACAATTCTGGACACATTTGCATAAATGAAACTTTTAGAAGTAAGCGTAACCCAACTCAGAGTAAGCTTGCAATTGCTAGATTTTGCCAAAAAAACATTAAAGAATAAAAGGCATTCAATAATTTGATTTATGGTAAATAAAATCCAAATTTAGATCTAGAATCTAAGTTAGTGAATCTGCGACTCCAGTTCGTCTACCTGTGCGTCCTTTCTAGATAATTTTTTCTAAATTCTAGGAATTTTTTCTAAATTCTAAGTATTTGAAAAAATAAGATCAATTTTTATTTTGGAAACATTTGCATCGATTAAATTTTTGATAATGAGCGTAACCTGTCCCAGAGCAAGCTACAGCTGCCAGATTCTGGGAAAAACATTTGAGAACTAAAACTTTGAGTAGTGTAGTCTATAGTGTAGTCTGAGTAGTGTATTCATTTATATCTTCTACGTCCAAAATTCAAAACAAACGCCTGGTTAGAACTAAAATGCAGGACAAACGGGTGCTAATAAGTTAACTTCAATTGGCAGGTGTCCAAGAATCGACATAGAGGCGTAAACAACTTTCATGCTTGTTTTTAACTAGAAACTAATGAATTATGCAAAATGAACATTAAACTAAATTATGCAAAAATACTATGCTTTCACGCAGCAATGGAAATGCAAAGAAAAGATAAAGAGGATGTAATATTACAAAGTAACCGTATATGAATAAATTGAAAAAAAAATTTTTTGATTTTTCTTTTAAATAAATCAACGCAAAATGCGATCATACACGAACATTTATTAACGTTTTTTTTTACCTATTATTCACTTACCCTGCGCAGTAACAAAAGTCAAGAAAAAAATTGATCCAATTAACGCAGGGATGTAGAAAGTTTTATTAGCCATACTTTGATATATCTACTATTTTATTTTTTAATATTTAACTATAATTTTCGTAAAATAATAAATCACACTTCCGACAATTTTTAAATCGATTTTTTTAGTTTGTAAAATTTTTTGTTTAAAAATATTATGCAGAGGCTTATATATGCCTATATATTCTCGCTTATATATACTCTCATTACTCGCGACTGTTGAGTAAAGCTTACAAATATATAAAAAAATGCTTTCCTCTCATCAAAAGCTACAGGTAAACAGGTTGAGTTAAACAGTTAAACATATAAACAATACAAAATAACACAGCAACAAATATTCTCGGCATTTATTTTCGAAATCCCATATTCTCAGAAAACGCTAAATTTTTGACGCAGCAAGTGGCCAAATTGCTTAGGTAAAATTTTTGACGCCTATTCTCAGAAGAGGCAAAACTATTGAAAGAATGTACAGCCGATGAAAACCAAAAAATAGAAATCATTTAAATTTTCGAACAGTACCATTCAGTATTTTATTTGAAAGGTAAACCGTCTAAAAAATTAAAGTGAATGACCCCCCAACGTATATAATGTAAGGACGAAAGTCGCAGGACTTGTGTTGGCCCTGCACATAGTTTTAATTTATTGCTTTTTAAAGTAGAATAAATGTATCTTACTTTCCTACTCACTTTCTTAGCAAACAGTTATTCTTGTGAGTATTATAAGGATGCTGTAATAAGTAAGAACTATATAAGTAAGAACGGAATCTTGGTTGAGATACTTCGAACGTGATCAACTAACCGATTGGCAACGCCAATTCGTTTTTGAATAGATTCATAATGAAGAAGGAGATCGAACGTACTCTTTCTTCTTGTTCGATCTACTGTCGAGATAACATAACACGGAAATCAAATCCGTATCCAACCGATGAGATTCTACGCAATAGATGCCGAACCAGAGATATGTTGACAGGAGACCGTCCGCTCCGCCCGATGACGATAGGTCTCGTTAGCTGAGCTTCGATGAGAAAAGTACAGCAAAGTAAATTTTACTCAGCAAATTCAAAAGAAACAAGTAAGAAAATTAAATTCGGTCGGGACCGAATCTATTATACCTATCGCCGTCATCCTAAAAAGGGACAAAAGAAGTAAAAGAACAAAACTTTCATGCTCTATAATATAATTCCCATTTTGCGAAGAGTAAAAAACCAATTTTTCATTTTTCATTTTGAGGTGTCCTCAATTTGCGTGGTGGTGTGGGCGTACCCTAAGCGCAAGAACTTCCAATGTTTCTGCCAAATTTGAAGTCGATAACTCCGTTTAGACATTAGACACAGACGGACAGATGCATAGACGGACACGCTTAAGTCGATTTAGAATTCGATGCCGATCAAGAATATACGTACTTTGTGGGGTCTCCGATGCTCCCTTCTGGGTGCTGAAAACGTTTTGACAAAATTAACATAGCTCTCACCCTTCGGTGAAATTGCGTTGTATTCCAATTTGCCATTATTGAGCATTTTGAAGAACTTTCAAGCCAAAAACTGAATAAGATATTGGCAGGAATCTAACAACGGAGGAATACTTATTAAATATTAATGATGGTGATAAAGTCGTGCAGAAAAGTGAAAAGAAAATGAATAGCCAAACAAGAGTTGCATATAAGGAGGATACAGCAGAAGCCATCACAAAATCCTAATTGATTAATACGTCTATAGTCAAGTCTAAATTACATTTATTGTGCGTTTTTGTAAAATGTAAAGATATTAGTAATGGTAGTCCAACAGGATACTCTAGACAACAGAACGTACCATTACACGAGGAAGGTGTAACTGAAAGTGAAAGAAATGTATCTTTATTGTTTATTCTAAGGAATACGGAGTGGAAACAAGCCGCCAGCTCACAAGCGCAATTGACAAATAATTCATTTGTTCATCCTAATCTACCGTTATTAAGTATTTTAACAAAAGCTTACAAACTGCAATCTGAAGAACGAGGTAATCACGGTCATATAGATAGTTTAAGTAGAATTAACCTGAAATGTGCAATCACGAAATCATGAATGATTATTAAATTGTTTAGTACTAAGTTTACAGGCATCTGTATATGTAAGCATCTAATCTTAAAACAACTAAATCTGATGCATAGCGGGGCACAGATATTGAATATTTTGAATACATTTGCGAAAACTAGAGGAAAGTAAATTGCTGCAGCCACATTGCCAGCTACAGTTTCTTCGCTGCCTTATGCGGATTGCAACTGGCATGCTTTTTATATTTTATACGTTGCAACTAGCATGCTTTGTTTTTATACACTTTGCAACTAGCATGCTTTGTTGCTATACATTCTGCAACTAGCAGGCTTTGTTTTTATACATTCTGCAACTAGCATGCTTTCTTGCTACACAATGCAACTAGCATGCTTTGTTTTTATACATTGCCACTAACTTGCTTTGTTGCTATGCATTCTGCAACGGTTTTTCATTTTATTAAATCTCAAACGATGAAATCGTTGATTTGGGCGTAGTAGCGGGGCAATCAAGAATGGCGCAACGGCGCAATGGATGTTTAAGCCGGCCCCTTTAACAGTTCTAAAGCACCGGGTAAAAATAAAATCGCCCCGATTAAGGACATATATTTCGCATATAGATCTTGGGAAGCTAGGTTTTTTATTAGATCTTTATTGGGAAAGTTACGTATTGGTATAGCTGAACAGAGTTTATTAGGCGCTATTGCTACGGTTATTGTAAAAACACGACACTTCGATAAAATTAACAAAATGAGCGAAGATGTCGTGAAAGAAAAAGCAGATGAAGTTGCTGTACTTTTAAAAACCGCTCATTGGTAAGTTGCAGCGTAATTAAAAAAGCATTCCTATTTTAAGATTTTCTGCTCGCAGTCAGTGTCCCAATTATGATAAGATTATATCTACATTGTTGGACCTGGTGTAGAAAAATTGCAGGAAAAAAGTCCGATTGTGCCGGGGGTGCCTATCAAACCAATGTCTCGGCCTACTAAAATCTTAATATCGCTGATGGATATAAAAATTATATAAAAAATTAAGCGAAGGGAATAAGCCAATTCTCTGATCCTACTAAAATTCTCATTAATATTAGAGAAAATAGATATATAAGAAATAACAAACTGAAGCGGTTAATTTTGTAGGAAGTATTAATACAAAGTAACTAATATGCCTAATTTAGAAGCTCCAACATGATAGCCGAAAGTATGGATGGGCCTGAACAAGTAATTGCAGAGATATATAAAAATTCCAATTATGGCCATGCTTTCCTAGCCGCTTTAAATGAAACTCGAATCGATCAAAGACGTAAGCACAAAAGTATATAGGCAGTGTTAGAAGGGTCTATCATATAAGTATTCGATTATTTGATATTACAGTATTGTGATTTTTCCCTGGAAGTAAAAGGCGATTTTGTACGTCTATAGAGTAGCACTTGCGTTCTTGTCTTCTTACTTCGCCGCCTTGTTCAGGAGTATGTAGTTTCACCGCAATTTAATGAAATGCCTTATAAACCTTCCAAATTTTTGTAGGCGATCTGAAAGAAAGAGTTTCCGTTAAATTGAAAAGTCATGAAGTTACTGATATGAAAGCCATCATGAAGTATATCTACAGTGGAGAAATAACACTGAGTGAGGAAACTGAGTGAGGAAAACGTTCAACAAGTTTGTTAGTTGTCTGATTATTTTGATACCATGTGGATAAAGGATGAATGCTGCAACATTCGCAGCATTTTTTAAATAATGGTTAGGCCGTCTCAGCTGCGGGTCGCGGTTGAATGGAACAAGCCCAAACTTGAGTAACTAACACTCGCCTCAAGAGATTTTGTTACCTAATGAGGTAAAAAAGTGAAGATTTGGGATGGAATGTATTTTCTTAAAAAGACTTTGATGGTACTTTCAATACCAATCACGGGGGTACATTTTTTGTCGTTTAGCCATGTTTTTGTCTATTTGTCAGTTCAGTGACATCACGAGCACACCTCGAAGCTATTACAAATGCTTACAAAAACCTTAATTTGCGGAATAATTTTTTCATTACTTTTTGACCCGGTTAGGATAAGCACGGCGTTTTGTTCGTATTTGCAAATTGCGCGTTTTTTTGTGTATGCTTCAGATAGGTTTTAACGGAGAATATATCTCCGAAATTCTCTTCCCCAAGGATTTCTTATTATTGTCAATAGCGTATAGCTATGATCTTATGCCTTTTTTTGGTTTCCTTCGGAAAGTTGGGCATAAGATGACACAGAAATAGATTCACAAAATTGTTTATCGAAATTGATTCAAATTCTCTACCAAAAATCCTTTACCAATAGTTCTGTTCGTCCGTGCCCTGAGCAGACTTCATATCAACTCAATTCTTGACTTTTTATAATATTCTTCTCATATTCGAGAATTGCTAAAAGGAGATATGTTTTCAGTAAAACGGAAGAATAATGCATACAAGACTATGATGAACAGAGAAATTAAAGGCGTATCTGGCAGAGTTAATCAGCTCTCAGAAATTAATTCTTGAGGTATCATGTCATTACAGATACTTTGCCTACAAATGATCAATTATGTAATCAATTTTTAAATGAACTCCTTAAGTATCATTTAACGCCGTTGATGGAACGTTCGTCGGTTTGGTCTTGCAACAAAAATATCAATACAAACAATCGAAAAGCTAAATTTAATGTGCTGCTCGTTGATGGTGCAGATCTAAAGACCGCGATGTTACATCGTATGTGCAAAATTGATAATGTAACTAATGGCAAAATATTCCCTATCTCAGATATAGTAGAATATATATTTGGACATTCCGTAATCTCTTTAAGTGATGCTGTGTATTCAATAGTAGGTGATACCGATGAAAGCCTGGGAACCGCAAAACGGTATGATCTGGCTAATAAGAAATTGACTCGCATCGTATACATTTATAAATAGATTATTTTCAATCTAAGCTTTTAGAAAATCTCTCTCCTGCTTGTTGTTGCTTATGTTTGCTATTCTTCTTGTTGTTAAAAAACTAAGTAGGCGGTCTTTTAGGTGAGAGCAAACTACACACCGACGACAATGGTAATGTTATATTAATTCTATTAGTCGAGGAAAGCAGGGTCAAAACATTTTCAAGATCCTGCCTTAGTCAAACCGTTGCAACACATGAAGAGGTCTTTAAGCAATCTTTTTCTTCAATTTCCAAATGCGTAGAAAATCTTACATTTAAACATATACTTGGCGATCGGCAAAACTTTTCCATATTCGACCACTCGTTTTCGAAGCGACGAACTCTATGGACATTTTGAAAGTACCTATAGAAGATAATATCGATAAAATATTTGACTTTGTTGAAGTTATTAGACTAACCATCTTTCCTCCTTTTAAAAAAAGAAGGGCCGATGCTCTTGATTATAAGTGTGTTTTAAGAATAATTTTTTAAATCGATCTCAACTTGCCTGTCCGCCGGTCTGTCCGTTCGTCTAATGTCTGTCCATGTAAATTTGTGTTCAAGCTACAAGTCGCAATTTTTGAGATATTTTTGAAATTTGATATACTAACGTGCTTTAACACAAAGACGAACCAAGGACGCAAATTGTTCTTTTTCGACCATTTTCCATATATGCCCTATTTCCAAAAGTCGTTATATGGAAAAAAAATTGCAATTTTCAAGATTTCCCGATAAAACTTGCTTTATAATAGTATCTGGACATTTTAAATTGATATGAAAGCCGAAAGCCTTAGATGCTAGTACTTTAAGACTTTAGTCTTAGAATTTATTTTCCGGCTAAATTTATATAATAATAACAATAAATTGGTACGAAAGATTTGCTTCGGCTGGGGCATCTTTTTGGACACCCTCTCATATAACCATTCCTTAAATTCTAAAATAGCTGAACCATTATCTAATAGAGAGATATAATTTTGAATATTTCATAGGGAAAATTGTTTCATAATAGTAAATTGACAAAGAAATCAATCTTACCGAATTCGGATCATGTAAGTAGAGGTGTCAGGAAATATAAACCCTTTTATTCGGAAAAGGTCTAATTGCTAATGTTTTGCAGTGAAAATTTGATCGCTATAGTATTTTGGCGTTAACATTAAGTGGATCAAATTTGGACCACATTGGTCGGTTTCTTGAAGCCAACACCATACAAGATTTCTCATGAATAGTAAGCCCTTCAAAAAAAACTTCAATTTTTAATATTTTATAGATTGATTCATAGCAGTAATTCAGTAAAAAAATGAACGGTAGAGAATTTGGATCGCATAGGTCTATCCTTTAAACTCTAACGTATGTAGGGATTATCATGAAAACCAAGTCCTTATATGGAGGGAAAATTTAATTTCTAGTTTTTATGACAGAAACTGCAAAATAATAAAATTTTTCGAAACTAAATTGAATATGCTATTCGAACTATTAAGAGGGTGCAATCGCACGTGCAAATTAATCTCCGGTTATTTTGATTAAAACGAAAAAGGTTTTTTTTGATTTTCGAATTTTTTTCAAGAATGTCGACATATCGGTTGGCTTATGCCAAACATGTTTTCGGCGTGAAAAAAGAAACAGCAAAGTTTGTTCTGAAATTAGTAAATTTTGACCAAAAAACCATTCGGACTTTTTGTTGAAAAACCACATCGTAATCATGTTCCCCTAAACTGAAAAAACATGTGAAAGGCCGTAGTTTCCGCATCGCTAAAAGAACTCAAGGACATACCAGAAAAGGAATTATTTTGGCGGGAACAAAATAGATATTGATGAATAAACAAACATGTTTCTAGTAAAATGAAAAGTCACCTTTTTTCTTAAACACACCTATGTATATTTTGCACTACTCAAACCAACAAAAATATTATAAAGTAAAAAACTTTGTTTTTGATCAAACTTTTTACAATAAACTAAACATACAAACTACGGAAATTGTGTTAAATTGACAGGCGTATATTCCCTTATAAGAGGGAAATCTTGCGCTCACGCGCAACACTTACTTCCCTGATATTCGAAGTGCATTTATTTGAAATTTGAATAAGTGTTTTGCTTAGAGTACTTCCCTGATGTTCGAAGTGCATTTATTTCAAATTTGAATAAGTGTTTTGCTTAGAGTATTGTCCGTTCGTAATTCATCGCTCAAGCATACGGACATAAGGTACTGGGACGACAGAAAATATTTTCACTCTATCCACAACGCCACGAATGACTCCCACGAGGCGGTCTTTTAAAAATCATATGCTGATTTCTTGAGTTATATAGATGATGACACATATGAGAGCAATTTAGTGCACGTTAAGAATATCAATACAAGGGAAAATTTGTCGAATGAAGGCAGCTTTTCTTTCTTAGTGGCGGAAACAAGTCACTCCCGGGAGGAGTAATCAAATGACAACTTCTCTGTTTTAGATAAAGTTATTAATAAATTCAAAACACAAATAACAATAACAAATAATAAAAATGAGGAAGCAGCACTTTTATTCGGTAAACGCTGACTGTTTATAAATAGGAATACGGTAATAATGTATATAGTCAATTTTTAAAAGAATTTACCTTAAAAAAGATGAATGAACTTTTTAAGCTTTGCAACAATACTTTTCATTCAAAAATCAAATGTGGTCTTTCCGGAATTAAACAACATCATGTTACGCATAGTGCAATAGAATATCGTAAGTAAGCCATGAAATGTAGAACATTGAGCAGACAAAACAAAAGGCGCGAAAATTTTATCGAAGATAGATAAGAGAAATTACAAGAGTATTTTACATAAAGAATAACCGAAATTTATAAAAGGGACTCTAAACAATGTCCGCTCAAATAACATTAAAAATCCTCTTAAATTCACAAACTCTACTCACAATAATGTTGATCTTGTTGCTGGCTTCAATCCAAAACTTTGTATTAATGACACCAATAACCAGTGAAATTGTTTTTATTCATCTGAAAAGATAATCTATAAAAATTATAAGGCAAACTATTATTATAATTTATTTAGAGCGAATATTTTATTGATATTAAGATCTCCAGGTAATTTCAAGATGCCCACAGGATATGGTATACACACCATACATTCCTGTACATCTTTTTTCCTGTTTTTTTTCTTATTTTTATTTATACATGAATGAACGAATGAATTTAATTATTGTTTTCTTCTTTTTTCTTTACTTCTCCTTATACACTTTACACTAGTTTTTAATGTTAGTCAAAAAAAATGTTTTTTTAAATGTTGAATATGTATATATATGTATTTACTAAATTTAGTAATGATATGATATGATAATGATAATGATATATATTTACAAAATTTAATATTGAATCGTTAAGGTATATAGAGTTTTTGTATACAAAAAAATGTTCTTCTCTGACTTTGTGAGTTTTTCAGGAGTTTTGCAAGAATTTTTTATATTAAATTTTTAGTGAAGTCTCAAATATTCTTTATTGATACAATGGTATCAACATCTTAAGCGCTTAAATATATATTTTTTGAAAGGTTCAAAATAAATATCGCATTACCAGAGAGTTGTCTTGAATGGAATCGCTAGTTTAGCGAAGAAGATATAAAAGGATGTGACGGTTAACCCTAAAATTTACAAATTTTTTAGCGAAACAATGGATGGCAATTACTTAAGATAATCCTTAAACAACACACGATAATATCAAATAAAATCCTTTCATTAGGTTCAAACATATCTCATCGTGGCTAAGGATGAAACCAAAGAAGTTGTATTTAAGGTATTTAAATTCTACACGAGTGACGCTAAAATAGCAAGTAGGTGCATGGTGGGGACCAATGTCAGACGAAGATAGGAAAAAAAAAAATAATCGAGATATATTTGCGCGTTTGTATGTGCGTGGAAGTAAATGTCAAATATTTGCTGATTTTTCTAAGTTGATAGCATAAGAGAAATGGCCCAAGATTGTGTTGAGGTTGTTCTACTAGTTTAACTACATTTTCATCACATATATAAAGGAAGAAAATTATTAAAACCTAAAGAGATGAAAGATTTGCGTCGAAATGTGTTGAGACTTATGGTAAGTGTGTTTTTTTTTTGTTGTTATATAAATTATTGTAAATTTTCCACTGATAAGAAAACTTTTTAAAGGTTGCGAGTTGTGTACAACATCGCTTATAAACGCCTGCTTAAGCGATGAAACCGCTAATGAAAATGAAGATACAATTGTTAAAACTACATGATGGAAAAATAAATAATGCAAAAATTCTTTGTTTCATTATCTTTTTATGCCCGTCACCGAAGGATCAGATGTATTTTATCATATCATTTTGTCAAAACATTTGCGACGCTCAGAAGCGAGCTTCGGAGATCCCACAAACTGTATACATATATTCTTAATCGGTATTTAATTTTAAATCGGTTTAAGCATGTCTATCTATTCATATGTTCGTCTGTCCGTCCACCCCACCCGTGTTTGCGGCGCGGAGCCTGCTGATGAGGTTCAGCGTTATTCTCGGCTGGTACCACCGCAGCTTCTTCAATGCATTGTGTGTGGAGAAAAGGCTAGAGGAGAATTTCCAACTCGCTGACGAGATTGGCCTCGAGGTCAGAGTTGTCGTCTGCGACAGAAATACATTCTGCAGGAAAATGCTTAAAAATTTCGTAAACGGTGTGTACGCCAGGAGGCGGGCTGACGGCAGCACACATCGGGTACGTTTACTGTACGGCGCGGTAAGTGTATTCATATAGAAATCTATAAATCCGGCTTTAATAGTATTCTCCTCGATTAGCATGTTCAACAATTTAAATGTTACTCAAGCGATTTTGCATTTCGACTTCACGATCACGCCGTTGATTAATTAATTGTTCACCAACTGCGTCGGGTTTATGATGCTCCCAAAGTATATTATTCCTTTATAGAGACGATTTTGATGCGAAATTTCATGCCAATTGTCCCTAAATCCTGCTGAGGAATTCAGCTGACCTCGAAAAGTGTTAACTGGGTCGATAAATTTCAACATTATTTCTTCTGGTTTCTGTTTACTTCCTTCACACTCGACTCGTGCCCCGAACAGTAAGAGTTTCTCCATCACTATGAGTGGACTCATGAACGTTCCTTTGGTTTGCAGGCTAAAGCGATTTAGTATAAGCAGCTTCATCATCATCTGAGTTAGTTGTGGATGGAAGGCAACGAATTTTGAAGGATGAAATTGCACAATTTTTGGTGGTAGTTTGTGGGGGAACTATTAGCTGATGAAATGGAATTAGGCAACCGTGTGGTACTTTTCACCTCGGGTTGAATTTTTGATTTATATTTAGCAACTGCTGCATTACGCTCGGTTTGGTTCGTCCTCACCTGCTTCCATAAATTTACATATTTTTCAAGGTCCTTTACACACGCTCGACATCCCAGCTGCTCACTGATGTATCGCGCTATTGCGTGAGCAGCCGCAGGTAGCCTTCCTCCTTGTTGCTGATCTGATTTGCGATCAGATCGCCGAATATCTCGCCATCGAAGCCGAATGGCACGAATTCTTGCTCGGCCTGGACTGTAATTATATACTCCATCTTGTTGATGAGGAAGTAATCATCCCGGAAGTAATCGTCGTCGAACCTGAGGCCGCCAGACTCTTTTGAGACCTGGAAGTTCTTCAGTCGTTCCAGCACCTCCATTATCTCTATTGATGACCTAATCCTTTTGCCGATGCCGAGCGCTATAAATCAAAGAATGGTACAGCGAGTTTTTTGTTTGGGTCTTAGTAAAGTTGAGGTTAGGTTTGTTGTATAATATTGTTTTCTTATTTTAGTAAATTTGTGGGTTTTTTTTTAATTTTGTTATACGGCCGCCACGATATTTTTTTTATAGTTTTTAATAAAATATGCATATTACTCGTTCGCCATGTAGGATGGAACAGAAGAGCGAAGAGTAAATTCCGATGTGTAAGGCGTAACGTGGTATATGAGTACAAAAAGTTATTGAGGAGGAAGGAATTGATGGGTGTGAGAGCAAAAAGTGCAAAAGAGATGTCTTGATGCGACGTAAGCTGTTTAATTGCGAGACCGTAAAATGTGAAGAATGCTGCGGTCACCAAGACTGTATACTCAATAAATGACGATCATAAGATGCATTGACATCGCTGTTGCCAAGAAAGAACTGAATGCTTTTTGTCGATTGTCCTCAGATCTCTTTAGTGTATTTACTTGTTTTTAATTAAAAAATATTGCACCAAAACCGTTCCGAAAATAAGATATTATCTCTTCTAATCAGTGCCCTTAAAACTATATAGCTTTTAACTCACAACCATAAATCCTTGTATAAATCTTAATCTCAAATTCGAAATTTAACAAAATCGAGCAAAGACTAAACCGCAATCAGCCAAAAAAACCCTTTTTTATTTGTACATAGTGGCGTGAAACCTGCGTTACACATCTGCTGTTGAGTAAAGGTTCGACCAGAGCCTTCTTGCTTCTATTTTATTTATGAGTGAGAATATGTTGAAGACCATTGAAATACGCGTCGACGACTTTTGTAACAGATGTATAAAAAGACGCACAGCTTTGGGATACGACTACCCGCACTTCGTAGAAGCGTTCGGCCAACCAGCGTTTCTAAGTAATTCCGCTGGCGCGTGTGACATCAAAGTAGTTGCGAAACTGGCGCAAGGGAACGCGCCCAACCCTCGATTTTGGGGCTTAAGAGGCTTCATGCCGCTGTACAACGCACCATATCGAAGAATCGATTGTATGCAGTTTTTTAATAAAATATAGACTCAAACAATCCAAACTGCGATAAACGCCAATGAGGTCCTGGGCAGTGATGTCGTCAAAGTACAGAGTTCGTGCGACTTCATCACCAACATTACGAAGCTAGCGAACGTGATCCACCGGAGCTTTATCAACAGTAGCATCTGCATGGAGGGAAAAGGTGTTCTGCTAGAAGTCGCAAAATATTAAGAGGAATATTTCACAGTGGACGTGGTTTTTGTGGACACTCGTCTTACCATAAGCAACTTGAGATTATAGACGAGCTGGTCAGGGCCCGTTGAAGAAGTTCCACAACCTAGCGGTCGGCATCGGCAAAAGGATTAGGTCATGAATAGAGATAATGGAGCTGCTGGAACGACTGAAGAGCTTCGAGGTCTCAAAAGAGTCTGGCGGCCTCAGGTCCGACGACGATTACTTCCGGGACGATTACTTCCTCATCAACAAGATGGACTGCACAATTGCAGTCCCGGCCGAGCAAGAATTCGTACCATTCGGCCTCGATGGGGAGATATTCGGCGATCTGATCGCAAATCAGATCAGCAACAAGGAGGAAGGCTACCTGCGGCCGCTCACGCAATAGCGCGATACATTAGTGAGCAGCTGGGATGTCGAACGTGTGTAAAGGACCTAGCCCAGTGTGAAGAAGATACCTGCCTGCAAGAAGGTGAACGGTCGAGTTGTCACCAAGAATCCCAAGACAACTTGAACCTCACCTCTAAATACCTGCGACCAGAGTTTCCAAAAGCTAAAGTCGACGAGGTGTTCCACCGGGCCTACAATATACTCTACGCGACTATAGGGCAACATATAGTGGAACGGAACATCGGCAAGCGCGTGCAGGGAAGTGTGGTGGCACGGCTTGGCTTCTGCACCAGCTGGTAGTAGAATATTGCATATCCGATTTGGAACATATACATTATTATTATTATTTGACTGCAAAAATTCAAGAAAATCAAATTTAAAACGTGCTTAGCATGCATTTTTTTCTGCTATTTCAATATTTCTATAGTTTTTTTTTTATGAGACATACTTGCTGCTTGAGATAATTGAAGCATAATTGCCTGTATTCTATTTCCTACGGGAATATATTTTAAAAGGGAACATCCTCAATTTAAATAAAGAACATTTGAATTCAAAAATGATATATTGATATAAATATAAATGATATAATCTAAGTTTTTCGACCCACCTTTAATTAACTTTTACATAAATTTTGAATAAAATTGACTAGAATTCGTCCTCTACAAAGATAAGTATTCTTCGGTTTTTCATCTGTTTTCAATTCCAACCTTACGGGGATTAACTGAAAGCACATAAGCGAAGTTTTGACTTCCTGCTCCAATTTAAGATTTGCTGTACTGTAATATGTTTGCGTCCAGTTAACATTGATTACTTCTTAGAAATCGTTGATATTGCAAACAAATGCTTTGGTTTTACAAAACGTTAATACCTATATTTATTTTATTAGAGTATTGTAACAAACATTTGCGATTATTCGATGATGTAAGTGGCAGTATCACTGCCCTCGGTTTCACATCCATTCTCTGCATTACGCATATGTAATGCTAGCATCGAAAGGTCGAAGGTTGATTTAAATCGGTATTGATTATTGATATTGATTATTCGGTTCGGTTGTCCGATTTTTATTATATATTTGTTCAACAAACGCAGAGTTTCTCTGACCTGACGGTCCTGTATCATCTTCATGCATTCTTATTTGGCTATAGCTTTACTTAAACTTATCATAGATTCTAACTAGCGCACGGTATTGCGCCAAATGCTGCGAGTGCCAATTTCTGTATCACGCTGTGTTTATCTCAATATTTTGAAAGCCACTTTGAAAACTTTCGCAGTGAGTCTACCAGCACGGTAATGATCCAAAACTTACATCTCTTAATGGAATACAATTACATTCTCTTCCCCAATCAATTTCTTTCTATTTCGTCTTTTTTTCTTTTTTTAACGACGATACATCGGTATTATTTTCAATGATCGACGTTACTTGGCCAATTGTTTATGCAATAAAATCAATAGCTACTCGAAAATGGCAAATTTTCTTAACAAGTATATCTCAGTTAATCCTTCATTACCTACTCATATAATGCCGAAGTTTCAAGTATTTCGACCATGAAAATAGTAAATGCTTTAATAATATTACCCTGGCAGCGACCCAGTAGAGAATCCACCATTGATATAAGCTTTGAGCACGCAACAAAAATCAAAGAACGAAACTAAAATTCATTTTAATTTTTTTTTTTTGCAGAAAGTTCCAAAGGTTTCTTCAAAATTTTAAATCGGCATCTTCATTTTTGCCAACAACAAACACTTGATAAACAAAGTGTAACGTCCGCGAACAAGTTAAGTTAGGGGATCTGTCGGTCTGTTTCTACCAAAAATGTCTCAATAACGGCATGCCGTTATGGGACATCGTATGATTTTGCGGTTCTTTGCAAATAGCGCCTAGCCGGTAGCTATGCAAAGAGAGCAAAGAAAAGAAATAGAGAAAAATCATGCGATGAGAATTCTGGATTTTGGTTTCTGCGATCATTCTGGTTTGGGAGCTGAAAGTGAGTGGTAACATTCCTAATATTTGGATTGGGATGGAGTGTGTGAATGTAAAATAAAAAAATAAATAAATAAATAAATAAATATATAGTGCTTTGGCTATTATGCCCATTAATTCGTATGCAAATAGTCTTGTATTTATATAATAAAAAAAGGCATTTTATTTAACTTTTGATTAGCAGTTGGAAAAGAAAAAAAAAAAACCAAAAACCTTTTAATAAATCATACAAAGAAGTATGCATTACGCTAACCTGCATAAATAATTAACTCTTAATGCAATAAAAAAAAGTTTGTAAAGAAAAAAAAATTAGTAACGAAAACTCTCCATAATGTACTGTAAATTGACTGATTGTTAAACACAAAAAAATATTTACAACTTTTCTAAGAAATTTATTGTTGTTTGTAATAAGTTTTCTTTATCAATAAACAAGAAATAAAAAATAAAAAACTCAAGTGCTCGTATGAATCTTACCAAAATCTAATACATGAAAAACGATTACGAAGGCTAAAGGAATGTTCTTTAATAAACAAAATTTTTTAAGCAATTGAAGTGTTTGTTAAGGCTCGGAAAATAACCAGCAGTTAATAGATCTCCATCAATAAGGCCAAGTGTGCTGTATAGTTACAACTATATTTTCAAATATATAATAATCGGCGATGTGAGCCTAGCCAAGTCTTGCATCTTACATCCATTCCGAATGAAATAATTGTACGGTGTCCAAGTTCTGCAAACACAGAGGAGAGAAAGGCTACAAATTGTTTTGTCGGTGCGTAGAGAGCCGGTGAGGAGGGTGAAAGCAAAGAAAAGAAGCAGAAGGGAAATCTTAGGATGAGTACAGAACCGTTTGGAAAAAGAAAAGGAAGGCCTCATAAGATAGCCGTAACATCAATGACCTGCCCAACGGAAGAATAGATGGTAAACTAAGGTTTAGATGATAAGGTAAGAGAAATGAAACAAAAAATGAGTGGCAAAATAAAGGCATACCATAGCTGAGGCGGGGGATGGCGTGGTGCGGGTGCGAGGGCACGGAGTAGGGACATGGACAGTAACCGACGGACAAAGAATTGATCAACGGACCATGGACAAGACCTACAATAATATAAACAAAGAAAAAAGGGGAAATGAACGAAGGAAAGGAAGAGAGAAGGAAAGAAATAAGGAGAAACAAAGAAAGAAATAAGCAGGTAGCGGGAAGAGTCTCATTGCTCATTACATTGCACGAAAATAATAATAAAAATAAAAAAAAAAGTATTTTAAAATTTTTTTAAAATAAAAGAAAAAAATAAATAAATAAATAAAGCCCCGCTACAAAAGTAGCTCAGGCTGCCTGTGGGTACCGCGATAGGTGCGTTGCCAATTGTTTTGAATGGCTGGCTCTCCTGTAGGCCTACACCATTATAAACTTCATTTAAAACTCTAATAATATTTACAATAATAATAATAAATAAGTAAAAGCCCTGTTTATACATAACATACATAAATACTAAATAAATACATAAAAAATATAAATAAATACATAAGGATCGCTGCAGGTGTGTCGATATCTGCAAAG
>CCAG010011831.1:0-22655 GCA_001077435.1 Glossina morsitans morsitans | reverse complement strand
CTGTTTTTTTCTTCTTCTTTTTGTTTGCTTGGAAATAACGAGAGTAACAGGCGACTTTGTATATGAAACTATATATTAAGCCAACGGTCAAGGTTATATATAGTAAAACCAAAAATACAAAATATAAGAACGAATAAGAAACATGAGACGAATATTGGACACCTCCTTGAGTATTAAAAGTATATATGGGTTACTTCAAAAATAATTGATTGATAGAAAAATAGAAACACAGATAATCCCTGCACACTTTCATTGTACTTTACTGTCCACATGAGGGCGCGTTGGATATATGCAATCAATAAACGGAGTTCGACGTCTTGAAAGGCCTTTATTTGTGGATAACTTAAGCGAAGGTAGGCGTGCTGGTAACGAAACTTTTCATACACTTCCGACAAACTCGGAGATCGCAATCTTGTGTTTGATCCAGTCCAGTCGATCCAGTTGATGCCAGTCACTGGCAGGTATTTAAATTATAAGCTAGTCATGGCCTGGGATAACATATATATTTGAATGTTTGATTTCCCCGACGTTTGTGTGTGTGTGTGTGTGTGTGTGTGTGTGTGTGATGTTGATGGCCTAAGATAACATATAGATTTGAATATTTCGTTTCTAGGATGTGTGTGTGTGTGTGTGTGTGTGTGTGTGTGTTCAACAATCTCAAACTGAATAGAAAACTTAGTATACTTGCAGTACGTATACAGATGGCCACGAAATTGTAACATGTTTTAAAACAATAATTTCGAGATGACAAGCGAGAGATTAGTTGAAAAACACGAAAGCAAAGCAAAACAAACGACAGAGATGTAAACGAAACGAAGTGCAAAGGTGCGAGCAAGACAATGCTAACTTCCGACAAACACGTGCGCTTTGCGCTTGTCTACATATATACATCGATCAATAAGTCCCGGGACGGAATTCAAAAATTCTAGAAATTACTGATCCACGTTTTACGTATGTAAATATTAGGCGACTCGAACCGTTATACCCTACACTACACACTACTGTTACAAGAGCACATTAAGTTTGCGCGGTTGTATGCAATACCCACAAGTACTCTTAACAGGGATATTCTTTCACTTTCTTAGAATTAAATAATGTTTTGCTGCTATGGACAAGATGTGTTGATGGCCTCCTCTGAACAACAGACTACACCTTTTCATAACCGGTAATACCGACAATTTTTTTCATTGATTCGGAAATTCGTTTCACGAAGCTAAAGAGACTAAGGGACTTATAAATTCAAACCTGTGTTTTGGGCTGAACGTTTACTTCGGATTAAAGTTTTCATTTATGAAATTATTGTGTATTCGTTGGCCATTGTTGAACGCTAACACCATGTGGATATATTTCCAGATAATATTTAGTCCCTAGAATCTGAAAGGATGCGCCTATAATTAGGCTTGAAGTAGAGAAAAACTGTAGCATACGATAGAAGACATTATTTTGGAAGCCCAAAAAAGCATTTCGCAAACCCTTTTAAAGTTTCATTGTGAAGAGTAAGGAGTGGTTTGTCTGTAAACGTGTCTATCACAACAATATTCAAACTAAAATTAATTAATTAATTGTATGTCATGAAATTTTTTATTTTGTTCACTTGTTAAAAATTTTCCATTTAACAAAATAGTCGTTGACAAAATTTGTAAAAATTTTAGTAGAAATTTTCTTTTTTGTCCATACTTCAAACTAACTCGATTGAAGTACTTATTCCGAGCATTATCTTTTGTGCAACTTTTATGACGAAACGACTGCGGTTACTATAACTGGATTTAATTTGAGCGAAGAGGAAAGAATCGATAAAACTTGAAAGAAACATTTTGGTAGACGATTTGAAGGAAGGAAGCGAACTCTTTTTCATGTAAGTGGATACACAAAATTTATTAAAGGAAAGAAAATGAATTTATCTAAAACCGCTTAGCGACGAAATGGATACGATGTCTTCCCAGCTTGGGGCTGAGTCGTTAGCGGGATACCCGGTCGGCCAAACACCTGAAATACAGCTGGCCGTGACTAGTGCTAGCGGAGACGATGCGATCAATCCTGCATCGTTGGCGTCTTCCGGTCTTGTCTCACAAGCAGGCAAAAGCTCCTGTCGGAAAAGATACCGTGAGAATCTGTTAGTTTCCGATACTAACGAGCAGGCACTTAAAAAGCAAAAGGTTGGCACTTCGGATATATCGGATATATCGCGCGATGCTTCGTTGACTGCGAGACTTAGTGGTTTACTTTGTTGTGTGGTTTGCTTGAATCTGTCCAAAATTTCCATGTATCAATGCCGGAGAGGACATTTGATGTGCGCTGACTGCTTTAATCACTTACTGGCCGATGGACGTTTGCGTAATCAATTTTCCACTTGTCCCAGTTGTCGTGTGAATATATCTTACGATACGGTTGTTCGGAATTTGTGTGTTGAAGACGTGATATATGAACTGCCGAGTGTATGCCGATATTGTAGTAAAGAATTTCCCAATAAACTCATATATCGACATGAACGAGATGAAATGCGAACAACGTCCAACTCATTGCAAATATTCCCGGGTTGGTTGTCAATGGCTTGGTCCACGGATTATGGCTCCTGAGCATGAAAGTAAATGCGCATGTTTGAACAAGTCCGCCCAGCAAATCGTAAATGACTTAGGGACGGCCGATAGCAACGCCGAGGACGAGAAAAAAATATTTAATGCGTTTTTCGATCTCTTGAGTCACGAAAATATGGCGTTTATTGAATTGCGATTTAAACCTCTTCGCAGCAACGAGTCTCCACGTAAGCTCTTCTTTGAGACGTCACGATTTTCAGCCTTTAATCTTGAGTGGATAGTGAAGACGACCGTTAATAACAATGAAAGAGAGCCGTACCGTTCCAGTGCACGTGTTATTACGTATCAGCTCATATTGAAAACGAAAATTTATGTGCCAATGGACATGGACTTCTTTGCTGGGAAGGGACCATATTCCAATATACGAATGTTCCCGCAGGTGTACAAATACACCTTCACAGAATTTAATACAACAAGCGATTGGAATGATTTGTCATTGATCGACAGTGATGAGGTTAATCGTTTGCTAGCTAATTACGACTTCAATATTCGCTTCTTCATGTTTCTGGGTGAAAAACAATACTCTTTGCAAAACTAAACTTTTTTTTCTATTTGTATCTGCACAGACACCACGCTCTTGCCCTTTGCAGAGCGTGACAAAAAAATATATCTTATAAACTGAGGGACTGTTGTGATTTGATGAAGAGGAAATAGTAAGTTGGACAGACTTACTACTGAGACGACTTGCCCGTAATTTAGTGCCTATTGTGTTGATTTGAAGAAAACAACAATTTCTGAAGTATAAAATAGGTGTTTATATAAAGGTGAACAACTTCGACGATGTAAGATGTCGGCAAGTTTATATTCCCGGTTGGATAACGTTATTTGCTCTTTCTCGATTTTGCATACTTTCGATGAGTGAGTCTTTTAGGTTCTTTGTTGTTGCATGCAAATGCTTTTGTGGCAAGCTTGAGTTTTATCCATCAATTTTTGTAACTCTGCCAATTTGAACGACAAGTGATTCAAGTTTTTTGCTCCGGACAAGCATGCATATGTTCCACGTCTCTATCGGTTTTTTATATACAATTCATAGCAACTTTGTCTGTCATCCTTTACGCTCTTGGCAGCTCCATATCATTAATGAAAACTCTTCATGACTACGTGTCTGACCGTCAAACACGTAATTGGCTGGCTATCTGGCAAACCTTTAGAGGATAATATATGTTAAGGGCTTAAAGCAAACAATAAAAGTTCAAGTAGCGAAAAATATTCGCTTTGCTTCGGGACAATTGTTGACATAATGGCTGGTACGGAAGTCAACAAAGTTAGTGCTAGGACAACACGACAAGAAAAAACGACCACGTGAAGCAAAGCTTCATAGAGGTTATGCTGTTCTCCAACCATCAAAAAAAAATATGCTCCAAGGCATCGTTTGACACGCACATACATAAATTGCATCCTATACATCCATCCTGTGTTACACAAGCACTTAACAGAACGCTAACACTTTACACTTTTAAGTCTTTTTTGTAAATCGCGAACGGAAGTAGGTAAACTTCTATAAAAGCATAAAGCAATGACGCATATGGAATTCAATTTCTTTCCTTTTTGTACCCATCGCCGAAGAATGAGGGGTATATTTATTTTGTCAAAACGTTTGCATCAGAGACCCCGCAATGTACACATATTGTTGATCAGCATTAAATTCTAAACTGATTTAAATATGTCCGTCTGCCCATCTGATTGTGTGTCTGTCTGTCTATCTGTCTGTCTGTTCGTCTTCGTAATGCCTCCTGGCCGCGAAAATTAAGCTATTGACTTCAAACTTGGCAGAAATATTTGCAGTTCTTGCACACAGGTTGGTATTGAAATTTGGCCAAATCTGGTCAGGGATATGCTTACAGTATTACATAACCTGAGGATCCCTCTGTCTTCCAGAAGGCTTAAAAAAATTGGTTTTTGGCTTATTACTCTTATATAAACTGCATAAGATAAATTTATAAAAATTTGAATGCATATTCTGTTGGCAATGCGTAGCACCTGCACAACAATGGAAACATTGACCACGCCTATCCAATATTATAGTGTATCAAAATTTAATCTTTTTTCAACACCTTTACAACGTGCAGAAACAAGCTTCAAAAACCCTATAAATTCTTGGCCAATTTCAAGTTGGAAGTGCACCTAAACATGTCCGTCTGTTCGGTCGTCCATCTGTGCGTCTGCCCAACTTTGTGATATCTCCTGTTGGTAAAAGAATGTCGAAATGATTTAAACCTTTCCAACGATACGCCCACATCGCCCACAAGCCCATGGGGAAAAATCTTTTATTTTGAAAATAAAAAAAAACACCCGCGTTCTCTTCACACTACAGAGCATGAAAATTTATTTCGTCTACCATTATTATGTTTCGAGGAGAGCGATGACGGGTAAAAAAGAAAGAAAAGAAAAAGAGAGAAGAGCAGAATATAATTTTCTTACTTGTTAAGTCGTCAAATCATTTTAAAGTGGAGTGTTACTAGACATGTACGCAGTTCTCTTGATAATGCAGAGAATTTGTAGAGAAAGAAGACTTTATATTATAGTTAAAGAGGAATTGCAAGTAAACAAGAAATCTATCTTTTATTCTATCTTTCTATTAAGAAATGCTTAATGGCATGTTTTTTTCATTTCCAAAAACACTTAACCCATATTTAATGCATACACATACACTTTAGTTTTTATCTAAAGTTGATTTTATTCAAGTGCTATTTAATGTTTACCGTTATGTGGACCCAAAAGAAAAAAAAAATTGCAACTACTTAACATAACCTCTACCTCTACACCTACTAAATAAAAAAACATCTCATATTTCCGTAAGAATTAAACAAATACTGTTATATTCTCTTCACACCACATACACCTAAACGCAGTATACACTTACGCACGAACAGTTAGTTCCCAATGAACAGAAGCTACTTGTTAAAGTTAACCTGACAAACCCTAAATATAAATATGCATGTGTTTGCCTATGTATATATGTATGTATGGATGTATGTATGTAAATTATCAGCCTACAAAACAAATTTTTTAGCATATCATCGTTTTGTGTATTTTTCTACTTGTCTTCGGTTTTTTTTTTTTTTTTGCAAATTTTTTACAATGTCATGCTGCACACGAGACAAGACAACAACAAGCGCATAAGTAACAATAAATCGCAGAAAAGCACTCCTACTTAAAAAATTATAGAAAAAAAAAAAGAACAAAAACAGAAAAGAAGAGAATTATAAATAAATAAAAAGCTCACTAAACAATGAAAAAAATCTTACAACGATTAACATATTTAATGCTTAACCTACAGAGATTTCCTTTCCACGTTTATGTTTGAATGTTTTTCTTCTTCGTTTTTAAAGAACCTGTTGCAGCAATCAATTGCTTGCCTGCATGTGTACGTGCCTTTTAAAGTTCACCTTATATAATATAATAAAATTTATTATAATATTGTGCGGATAACAGAACAATTCCTTCAGATTTGCAAAATCGTTTCTATTCATTTTTAATACAAGAATAGAAAAAAAAGTGTTTTCAACACGCACTGGGTCATGATCAACTTTTGATAAGTTGCCGTCATTTTCATTTCGTTCGAAGCAATCTTTTTATTTTCCTAGTTCACTAAGGACTAAGTGCTAAAGGAGAAGTGCATCGCCCAAGAGGTTTTGCGAATTAATAACATCCGGTTTTCATTCTCTTCGCTTGTAGAGTCGTTGCAAACTTTCGGATGTTGTCTGAAAAAATTCTCATACATTTACTAACCTTCTAAAGGGAGTTTTCGCTTGGATCTGTTTTCGGTTTAGTTAAAGCTCATGTAAGTGCTTATATTATCACATGCTGGAAACCTCCGATTGCCCATCAAAGCTGTTAAAAAACTTGAATGCTCTTTGAAAATAAAGTTAATTCGGATCATTGGCATCGTTTACGTGCTCGTCTCGGCCTTTTGGGTTTCTGTTGGCATGAGGGCTTGATTTCCCTCTGAAAACGCCACAGAATTAATTCGGATCATTGGCATCGTTCACGTGTTCGTGTCGGCCTTTTTGGGTTTCTGTTGGCATGAGGGCATTACAAAATGATTAAATAACGCTCCACACATTTCCCGATAAAACGCTCAATGGATTCTTTAGGAGGACAACTTCAACAACCGGATAATGATGTGAATGCTTTTGTAATGGCCATGAATGCGAGCTCTTTTGTTGTTATAAACAATTTCAATATTTTGCGAATGTCTTTGATTGAAACTATAAAGCTATAAGCAGCTTGGCACATCAACGAAAATAAAAAGAAGGGGTTGGAATGCCAAGGGAGAAAGTGGGCCTCCATAAATAGCTCGGTTCTTCTTGGCTTGGCTTTTTTTTTTTAATTATAAAATGGATTGTTTACGTTTCCATAGTAGATTAGCTTTGCGAAAAAACAATACTTAACGGGTATTAAAATATATAAAAAAAAAAAAAACATTATGTTCAACACACATCTCCCGCCTTTAATTTGCTTTGCCCGCAAAACACATACAAATGTGAGTAAATACTTTTTTTATACCTATATCATGATATTTTGATTATGACATATATTGAATGAATTTAGATCACCACGACTTTGTTGTATGTCATGTTAAAGTCATAAAAATTTTAATTTAATTTAAGGTGTGGGTGCAATAATTGAAAATTTCAGTGAGAAAATCATTTGTCTTTTTCTTTTGGCGAACTTTTAAATTTTGATTTTATTTTTTTACACATAGAAACGCAGATGGCGATATACTTATGACAATCAGTCTGATGTTGTCAGTTAATACAGGTATATATCAGCAAATTTTTTCAAAGCGGATAAATCACAAAATTTCTTAAACGATATTCCCACAAATTGTATACACCAGCGACAGCAACCCTCTGGTAAGGCGATGAATCTTCAAGAAAGCTCTCATCCATATAAAATTGTAGAGCTTTCCTTATAACACAGAGACTAAGAGTTGAGAGAATCAAAGACAGACTCTGCGGTCAAGTATACGCGACAGATGTGTTAATGGCATGCGTTAATTTTCTTATGAAGTGCATACAATGAAAGGTAGGCAGAGGAAAGAGAGACAGAAAAATAGAGAGCTTGGAGAATATTACGAAACTTTTTTAGTTGTAGCGGTTTTTGAAAACTGTAACATTTGTACGTCATCCTTTGTTAAAGGGCGTATACTCCTCTTCACAGGCGTTGGCGTATCATTTTATGGACTTACTGTCGAAGATTCTACGACAGTTCCTCATCTTTGATATAAATGTTAGTAAAGCGATAAACTTTTGAAGAATGTGCAAAATAGAATTTACGTAACACGATGTCCCATATCCCTCAAGATAAATGTGTTCAATAATCTGTCAAAAAAAAAAAAATGTTGCGAGACACGTGACATTTGCTCTTTGATTCGAAACACTAAACGATAATTAAAAGTGGATGCACTATGATAGCCCAGGGCATTAAAACAACTCTTCATATCTGCAAAGCAAGTGAAATATGAGTGACTCCGCTGCGCAAGAGAGCCTTACTCAAGAAACGCGCATGCAATTAAGGCAAACAGTGAAGGGAACATGATCGCAATATTCTGAAAAGACAAATCTCGATCGTGTCTTGCGAAACCTTTTAAAGGCAACTTGGAAACAATGGGGCGATGTGCATCAGACACCTTTTGCAACATGCAACATAAAACCAGTAGGAACAAAGAATAGTACAGAATAACGATGGAAAGAATTTTTTAAAAAAAATTTTTTTAATTTTATATCGATTTTAGAAAAAGTGCTTCAAAGTTTAATCATAGACCTGACAATTGTTATTACTATTATTATTGTTCTTATTAACATGTGAGCAATCCACACCGCGACTTAAAAGGTTTATTGTCCTCGCCGATGCTCTTAAATCTCCGGTTTTAGAATTTTTATTAATCTCGCGACCCTCTTTGCTTCCGGGCAGCACAATCTATTTGGTGTTGTGATGCGTTCGCCAAATACAGACGTCCTCGCATTCAGGGATGTGCACTATTTCTCAGATATTAACTCCGTGGAAGAATTATGGCCAGTCTGGCTACGTGTTGTAAGGGAAAATTTAAAAAAAATCTTTTCCCTAACAATTGTCCTGCGCTTTGCTCCCAATGGCTCTTCGCCTTTGTCTACGCCCATTCTGGTATCAGCCTAATTGAACTTTGTTGACTTTAAAGTTGTTTCCCAGTTTCTTAAACTTAAAATGTACCATGTCTTCCAATTAAGTTATCCGCAAGGCACAAAAAAAAAAGTTTGCCTGAACTAAGAAAGAAGTACCGATACATGTAAACACATGTTATGAAAAACGTACAAAAGTTTGGCCAAGTATAGGTGTAGGTGTAATAACAAACAAAACAACCTAAACATTGACACCGTGAAAGACAAAAGCAACTTGGGTTATAACGCATTTCAGTTACACAATAGAAACAATCAAGTATCACTTAATATATCATATAAGTAGAGAAACAAACACCCAAACGCGAAAACTCATTCGCTTTTCGAACATGTATACCAGATAGAAGCCTAATGACAATTAAATCTTTGCTTTGTTAAGTGATATCATGAGATTATGAGGTGTGCGTATGTATGTGTGTATGCATGGGTTACTTGAAATTTTATTGATAGATTATATAAAATTTTAAGGTTAAAAGCAATTGATATCAATGTTTGATTTTCTTGCAATATTTCTTCGAATTTACACTTGTACACCAGCAAGTAAACAAGGGGTATATGTGCCTTTGTGTCTCTACGGATTTTGTTGTTCGTGCTTTCAATTTGCGACAATTTGCGTTTTCTCTTACAAAAGAGATAAATTGCAAAGATTGCTTTTCGTAGATATTGTAAATATTTTGTACATTTTATAATTTATTGTCTTAGACAAATTCGAATAAGCGTGCACAGACGCACGCACACACAAACAAAGACTTGTATATAGTTTCATTTTTTCGTTTTTTTTTTTTGGTTTTTTTGAATGAAAATATGAAATATATTGCGACGACAACATTGAACAATTATTGCATTTTATCGAGTTCTAAACGACATTTATTACAGGTGGGTTCATAGAAATCCAGAAAAAAAAAAACAAAAATAAATAAATGAAAACAATTGTGTCGTTCGTTTCATGTATTTCGGCAACTCTTTAATATTTGGAAATGGGTTTTGTGGGTGTGTTGCCAATTATTGTTGACAATTATTTGTTTAAGGGCATGTGGGTTAAAACAGATCAACAATAAATTCTAACTCTCTTATAATATATATATATATGCAGAGGCCATACACTGAAGCCTGAATATGAAATTATGGCTTTAGAGACGCGCGCAGAATCGAAACATTTTTACATAAGAAAGCGTTGTTTTCATAAGCTTTGGGCTTTGCTTAGATTACTTTGCACAAGGCCATCATTTGATCTTTGATTTATCTATTGTTTGACTAATGAAGGAAAGATTATCACACGATTTAACGCTTGATAATTCCTTACACTTAGCCTACTTCACATTATGCACACGTGTACGCTTGGCTAAGTGTACGACGTAAACAGCAATGTTAAAATAAATAAATAAATACCTTTATGCATGTGTATGTAGACTATTCATCCCTTACCCTCACTTTTTAAGGAACCCCAAAAGTGACAAATTGTGATCGAGCAGCGAAATTTAAGACATAACTTCACACCAATACAGTAGACCGGTAAAGGTCAACCGTGGGTTAAAATTATGGAGACTAAAAAGTATTTTTCAACGACTAGCTGTGCATAAAAGCAATTGGCAATTATCCAAAATTGGTCTTGGCGGTTTCAGAAAATTTCATTATTAACGCGAAGGTTTAACAATTTCTTTCTCTTCCCTCTCTCTCCCTTCCTTTCCGCAGAGAGTCTTCGAAAGTATCGGGGGTCGTTTGCGGGCAGACCTCCTCACCGATGTAGCCAGCTGCTCAGGAAGTCCAGTACCCACGCAATAGTAGGGTGTCAAGAAACTAACGATAGTGTAGTGTAATGGCTGCCTGGCGTTGCTGGGTTGATTACTTCTCCTATTACAAAGGGTGGAGTAGTAGTGGTGGCTTCCCCGCAAGTATAGAAAATCCAAAAAGCATCCTATAAAGTATGGATTCCACGGGGATCAGGTTGTCCACTCACGAAGGCACGAACGAGCACCCTGCTTAGGCGGGCAGAGGTGACCGCATTGGTTGAACTGCAGATCGGATCCTTTCCTTGCATATTGACATATCATATGAGAGCTTCGGTGGAAGCTGGTATGTGAGATCAAATTTTGAAGGCACCAGGTTAACCAATATATGAGGCCTGAGCGTTTGGGTGCGGTTCTTCGGGGAGTCATCCTGGTGGCGCTAGTTATCCTCAAATTCGAGGGCATTAGATAATTATAGATGCCTCGCCCTCTCCAGATCATAACTAAACTTTCATTCTTGTACCCAGTGTTTGGAATACGTTCTGTCTCCTGCAGGATTGTCTTGCAAGACTGTTGGGTGGCCAATTCAATTATATTATTTGCCAACGGTTCTAGGGAATTCGTCCGATTAAAGTTGCACACCAGGTGCAGGCAACTCGATATGGGCTTAAGTTAAATAGATATTTTTTATCGATGAATCGAAACACGTTACCTACAAGCTAAGCAGAAAAAGTAACTGTTCGCTCTCACTGGTATGCATATCTAAAGTAATAATTCTTTTTTAACAAACTTGTTATTCGTTTAACAATCATTCAATTAATGTTTGCCGCACAAGGCAAAAAGGCTCATGTTTTTTATGAAATTAAATGTTATTAATTTTAATTGCTAGAAAAATTTCCAAGTTGAACACAAAACTCCTCCTCCATAATTACTTACGTAGCTGGCTAAACCGATTATCGTGTTAGTGGTGCGTTTAGCTTGATATAAACGTAAGCAACTTAACTATGATTGATATGTTAGTAGTTAGTTAGTTAGCAAGCTGTGCTGTTTAGGAGTGACTCTGTTAGCGCAAACAACTAACAAACTAATCATTAACAAAATAATATAACATATGAATATGGGATAAGAAATACAAAAAAGGAATTATATATAAAAAAGAAAGTTAGTTAATGCAATTAAAAAACAAAAAAAAGAAGAAGGAAAGAATTCAAAAGAAATGCATATAAATTTCTTTTAAAAAAAGCCTAATTAACTTATACGAAGGAAAATAAAATTGTATTTGATTTACTGCTTTTGCGAGCACAAAAAATGATTTCACTTTAAGTGTTATACCACCTGCTAGTTGTACACTTCATGTGATTTACCCTTTCTTTGTGATATGGGAAAAATAAAATTTATGGAAATTCCCTTTAAAATGTTTGCCTAACTTTCATGTTATTTGGCAATACTTCAAACATTTCAAAAAGGTTCCTTTATAAAGTGAATTTATTAAAATTGTAAAAAAAAAAATACCAATTTTTTTTTGTCGCTTTAACACTGCATGATATCATTTCGATTATAAATGCATGTGGTACACAGCCTTTTTTAAGTTGAAAAGTCATATAAATTATCATATCAAGCCCCCGCATAGTCTTAAAAGTTTTTGCCGAAAAAAACAAAAAAAAAAAAAATTATGTTTACTTTTCATTTAAATTTATAATAAATTTTGTGGAAGCACATTTATTTTTCACATAAATTTACATAAAACGCTTAGTGCGAGCGCAACTTGTGTAAAATTCATTAAAAAAAAAAAGAAAAAACAGGAGATACAAAAAGACTTAAGTAACAAACTTGGTTTTAATAATTAAGAGATTAAAATTGAGAAAGAGATTGTATATGGCTGTGTGTGTTGTGAGACACAAAAGATTTAAGTAACGAACTCGATTTTAATAATTACATAAAACGGATTATGTATTATGTTATGCGCTTATATTCTTTAACTTACTTAAGTCTTTTATCGAGATGAGATCCTTTCCCAAAAAACGATCAATCAAATCTATGAATGGCATGATTCGAGGACAATTGAATACACAGACAATGCTGATGGAAAACTTTTTGTTAATTTATTAAATATCAAGTATTTCGAAAAAATTCCTATAAAGATTTGATAATGGAATGCTCTTGCATATCCTCTAGCCTTCAAAATGTGCGTACTGTGCGGAAAAAAGTTCACGAAACCTTTCCAACTAAGCAAGCTTATCCCCTACTCTTTCTTTATTGCTTTTTGATAATCACCGCCATGCATTAATAGGGGACATTCCCCGAGTAATTGATTATATATGCATATGTAAAGAAAAAACATTCTTGTTGAGTAACGTACACTAAGATTTTCTACTCTTTCCCTATCCCTTTTTCGATTTTGTTGCTTTTCTAATTCTCCTCAAATCGGGTTCGCACCCCTGGATTGTGAATAGGCCAGATTTTATTCACAATTTGGAAAAACTATTTATCGGAAATTATTTATAAAACTTAAAGACGACTTATTTATAGAAACAAGAGCTTCCTCTCATGCAGTTCTTACAGATCAATTCGATTTCGTTCGGAATTCCTACTAACCTTTATATTATATTTACTGGATTTCTTAGGAATTTTATTTTATTTACTGATTTTCTTAGGAATTCTTTCTACAATCGCCAGCTGCAACACTGACAGCTAAAGCGTCGAGAATCTCTATATGCTTTTCATCACTTTCCCAACACATCAGGGGATCCCAACATTGAGATGAAACTTATTTGATCAAGTACGTGATTCTCGGGAGAATATGAACCTACATACAATTCATTTTTATATTAAGTCCGTTTTGGTTTAAGTTTCTCAAGTGTCCTAGTCCTTTGCCTCAATGGTGTTAGCAGTTAGGCATACATCGTTAGCTGAAGCTTGGATCCACAACAAGTCGCACGACCAATAAGAAATCTTTTTCTAGCTCAATAATAATTGACTACAAGTTGCTTAACCCTAGACATAATATCCTTTAATTGTTATCGCTTTGCAAAGTAAATCAACTGATCAGGGCTTCTTTAAATGATCGGTCGTTCCACTGAAAATATGTTCTAATATTTATGAAGAGATAATGACTAAGTTGAGAATAAGCGACTCCTTTTATTCATCGCCATATTGAACTTTTGAAAATTGTTATCTTCGGATTGCTACTGGTGGTTAATAGTTACATAACCTAGTGCAGGTGGCATTTGTTATTCTTATAAATTCAATGGCAATTCTCAAAAAGCATTATCTTAAAAACTCTATGCCACCGCTACCAGTACCAGTTAATCGATAGTAAATTTGTGAAAATTAATAGAACATATTTTAACTTGATCTGTCTATCTGTCTGTATGCAATATATTGGAAATTATCGTTAACTATTTGTTACGTAAATTAACAGTAACCGCAGGAGATCATAAACAGTACAAACATATGCTAAGCCCTTCAGATTAATGCCGAACGCACCCCCCACATAACGATAACATACATTAATTTGTTAATTTAGGCGAGCATAAGTGCACATATACATGTTTTTTATTATTAATTTGTTTTTCATTTGTCGATATTTAATCATATTACTAAAGTTGTGTTGCGTTCATTCTTGTAATTATTATGATTGTTGTTATTGCTTTTTTCTTATAACATGTCTGCAAACATGTCGCTGCTTATCGGCGAACGTAAGAGGTGCACAAAAGAAAGAATGAATCTGCCCGACTACGACCGAAGGAAACGAAACATGAAAGAATTAATGTTATTAACTAAGCGACAACCTTGACTTTGAAAATCTCCCATATTAGAACAACGTACCAAGGTGGGTAGCGGCAGAGAGAATGAAAGAAAAAAACAAAAAAAAGAAGTAAGAAAATTATATTCGGCCGTGACCGAATAATTGGTACCCATCATCGTTATCCTAAAAAGCACAAAAAAAGTGAAAAAGTGAAGTGGGCGATGTTGATTTTTTTATTTTCAAACTAAAAGATTTTATCGCATAAGCGTGTGGGCGTTGTAGGCGAGAACTTTGAAAAGTTTGGGTCACTTCCAAAACTCTTGTGGAAAATTGTAAGGGATGGCTCCACTTTTGGCAACGGGAGGACCTTTACCACAGATGCTACACAGTTGGGCGGATGGACAGACCGACATGTTTAGGTGCATTCCAAATTTATGCACTTCATGAGGGTTTTGAGGCTTGTTTTTGCGCCTTATAAAGGTATTGAAAAAAATTACTGTTTGACGTACTATTACATTGCGTAGGGGGGTCAACTTTTTTCATTTTTGTAGAGATAGTACAGCATAGCCCATGAAATGTGCTTTCAAATTTTTGTACATTTATCTGCTATAGTTTATGATTAATAAACAAAAAAACTATTTTTTATTCCTTTTGAAAAATAGAGGTGTTACCAGTTTACGTGCTACTGCGGATGTGCCTTTCGACGGATCTGTCCCAGCTTCAGTGTCAACCTACGTGCAAGAATTTCAATGTTTCTGGCAAATTTTAAGTCGATAGCTTCATCTTTGCGGCCACGAGAACACACATTACACACATGGATAAATGGGCGGACTGACATACGGATAGCCGGAGGGACATGCTTAAATCGATTCAGAATTTGATGCTGACGGAGAATATATTTACAGTGTGCGGAGTCCAAAGCTTTTTTCTGGGTGTTGCAAACGTTTTGATAAAATGCATATACCTCTCATACCTCGGTAATGGGTATAAAAACAAAATAACAAGAGCGCGGCAAATTACAATTTCAAGACAAGTATGTAACTATTAAACTATTTTATATTGAGTGTGCGAGTACATAGGTAAGTGTGTTTGCGTCTGCTGCATGCTGATAAAGTCATTGGCATGCTGGGCTATTGCGGAGAGGCAAAGAACGAACGATGAATAAAATAAAGGAGAGGAGGGAAATCTAAGGAGAGACGATACTTTGCTACTTTTGCTAAACACCGATAATCCTAATCACAACGGGTGCACTAGAACAAAATGCAAAACAATACTTACGACGGCAAAAAGCAGCAGGCAAGGTTAAGCCTTCAAGATGCGGCGGCAAACCTTCTTTCATAAACACATATTGAAAGGATTTTTGTTTTGCTCAATATCAAGTAGGAGGTAACAACGCAGCAGAGCATTTATTCATTTTATTTTTCTTTCCTTCTGTTTCTTTTTTTCATTCGGTTTACCTATCATCAGTGAAGTATATTAATTTTGTTCCTTCATTTATGACACTTCGAATGGTCATCAAAGATGGCGTAAACTAAATACACTTTTGATCAACATTAGAAACCGGATCGATTGAGCCCTTTTCGGCGACCACTCCTCCAACCATCGCCCGTTTAAGTGTTCATCTGACTATTTATTCCCCCATTAGAAATGCAAAACGGGTGCGATGGAAAGGCGAAGCTTTTCATAATTGCGAAAATAGGCGTCATCTGCCCAAAAAGGCCAGCAACTTACAATTTGTACCAAGTGCCAGCTGAAGATTTGGAAAAAGTATTTGTTAAGGTCATCCAGTAAACTACGGTTAAAAGGTAGGAGGGATTTTGCCTTCAAGCACGCCCTCTTAAGGTATTTTGGAGATATTGAATTATGACTTGAGCTATGGTCATAAAAAATCAGTGCGAAATAAGTTCCAGTCGACCGACTGACACGAAGAAAAGTCTAACAATTTGTAGCCATTAAAAGTGAAGCAGTGAATACCACAGGCGGTGTATGACTTATCCACGTGTTTTTCTTGTTTTTTTTGTTTTTGGTTTTTTTTTTTTTGCATTTTTCAAGCAACACATCCTTTTGTGAATCAGTCGGAGATATGTGTGCAAGCATATGCGCGCGTAAGTCTGTCTGAAGTTTAGTGATAATTCTTTATTTTTTTCCTCATGACAAAGTAACAAAGTAAGAAAAACAAAGCTTCAAAAGACATCCTTGAGTACTATTCAATATTCAAGGTTGTCGCTCTGGGTACTTAGCATTGCTGGAGATCATTATTGCTGCGTTGTGAATATCGCTACTGCTACTCCCTGCTAACTACTTGCCTCTCCCTGTTTATTCGATTTGCATGCCTATTATTATGTCCATGCCTCATGCATGTATGCTATATGTGCAATTTTGCATACGTGTGTGTTTTTGTGCAGTTGTAGTTGACATTTTTTTTTTTCTTGTTTTTTTTTGTTTTTTTGTTTTGTTAAGGGCTAAAAAGATCAGTGTCAATGTCATTAAAGCATTTTATTTAAGTGCTTTTTAAATACCATCAGCTACTTTCTGGAGAACACTGCCTTCGTTCTGTCTTTTCTTTTGATTATGTTGACAAAAATAGACAAACGCATACAAAACGCTTCAATAGAAAGACGAAAGAAACAAGAATAGAATATATTTAGTATTTAAGCTAGAACTTCCTTAGCTAAAAATGTATGTGTGTGTTTGTGTGTGTGATAACAAATAAATCAATTAAGCTTAGTTAAATGATAACATTTTCCATTTTCTATTATGCGATAGTTACGCAGAACTCAAATCAAAAAGCTCAGCACTTAATTCATTAAAAAGAAGAAAAGCCAACTGAATAATTTATATAAAAGCGCATAAAAAAGTGATTGGAATTAAGGATAAGGCGGCTGTACACAAAGCAAGGTAAAAGTTTTTAAATCTTCGCTCTACCGAAACCCTTTACCTAAGCGTTTTTTTTTTTTTTTTTTTTGAGCCCAATTAGATGCAATAGTGGACGCAAAATGTTATTGAAAGCAAATGGTTTGTGAATACAAGAATCGCTTCCGTTATCGAACGGATTGCTTATTATTAGCACTTAAGTCTTTAGTGATGACTTCTCCAATACAATTTTACAATTAGCAACGACTCGATCGCATATGCGATCAAATTTATCGAACTATAGAATTCTAAATTCGCCTATAGCTTTGCTCTACTTTAAGTCCATAAGTGTAATGTAAAATCATCTTCAAGTGAAAAACAAATAAATCAATATTTTTACACGTGTTTCGAAACCACGTCATTATTTGAACAGATTATCGCACTATTACACACAGACTGATTGACAACATTGCGGTTCTCTAGCTTATGACAAAACAATACACGCGATTATTCATTGCGCAAAGAATACGCGACGGGTTTATTGATTATAAAAAAACTGGCGTATGATTTTTGCACACATCACCGAACAATGAGGAGTATACTCATTTTGTCCAAACGTTTGCAACGCCCAGAGGTAAACAGCATCGAATTCTAAATTGATTTAAGCGTATCCGTCTGTCCGTCTGTGTTATGTCTGTTGCAAGCACTCTCCTGGCCGCAAAAATGAACTCATTCTCTTCAAGTTCGGCAGAAACATTGGGAGATCTTGCACACAAGTTGGTACTGAAACTGGGCCGAATCAGTTGAAGCAAACGCCCATAAAACTGAGAGCATCTGAATGGATATTCTCTACTCTATATTCTCTACTTTGTTACTATACCAAAATTTCGTCAAAATGTCTCAAAAATTGCGATCTGTAGCTTGACGAGAAATTTATATGGGCAGACATCGGACGGACAGACAAGCATAGTTGGGCTAAGAGTTGGGTCCTTCTTAAGCTCCTCTGCGTGTTACATACCTTCTCACTAACTTAATATGTCCAAAGTGGTGTAGGGTATAAACATATCTACAAGACCTTCCAAAGCTTTCAGCGCATTTACCCCGAAACAGGCAGCAAGCAGCGTAACTGCAACAATATTAAAAATATCTTAAAAACAGCGACAAGTTTGTCGTTAAGTTAATTTAAAAATTATTTATTTAAAAAATATTAACTTTTTCTTAATCGAAATATAATAACAAAAGAAAGCAATATTTCCAAAAGACTCTGTGGTGTCCCACACGCTAAATAATAAACGTGAGAAGATAACAACCCTGGTCCTTATCTTACAGTTAGCATCAACCAGAAATTCGGTTTACCGTTACAGATGAGGATATCGTTCTATAGAAAATAATTTGGTTACAAGATGTACATTAAATAATGAAACGAAGACAAAACTCTATGCAGTGCACTAGTTATAGGCAAGATGATCGAGCGATTTTAATTCAAGTCTGGAAACTTTACAGTGTTTGCTGCAGAGATTCTTCAATCACCGTTGTCTCGTGAGAAATTCTCCGATATTGCCATTCTTTCGTACTCTTCAAAACTTAAAATTCAAAAAAGTTGTTTTTTTATTGCAAGAACATATCCTCGAATATTGGCATTTTATCACCATTACTACAGAAAATCTGAACAAAGACCGCAACATTTACATGATGAATCGATTCAATCTTTTGTGCCACACTTTAAAGATATTTTATGACTGAATCAGTCAACGAACAAACCGTTTGTTTAGGTCAGCTGTTGTTTTCTACTTCTGGACAACAACAACAACAACAACAAAAACAATCTTGTGTTCTGCTGATTTAAACTAAGAAAACACAAAAAAAACGCCCCGCGGCTGTAGGCTAATGTTCTCATTAATATGATACAAGTCGGGCTCCTTGTCGATTAAATCACTTAATAAACAAACGAAAACTTATAATGGATAGTTGGCTAGTGATGGCTGGTTAGCTGTGTAAGTCAGTAGCAGCTAAACATTGAAATAATAGAAAGGCATGCACGAGATTTTAAAGAATCGTTTTTATAAAAGCGCTTGCACTCTCTGAATCGTCCGATTCAACAACAAAGTTCCTATCATATTCCATTGGGATTTCTATTTGGATAGCACGAAGTTCAAAAAACTCTTTATTTGATAGTGAAGTGAAATGCCACAGCTACGGCAGAAGAATCCTGTATTATTTCTCTGAGTCACTATAAAAAGGCTCTTGAAGGGAAATGGTTTTCAGACGATTTCAAGTATTCATCCAGCTCAAAGGAGACCTTTTTATTGACCGAAAAACTTTCCCTTTTGCACAATAGCGCCCTAAAATATTCAACAAAAGTGTACCTTAAGAGAAATTTTTACAAGGATTGTAAGAGAGAGACCTGAGATTAAAACTTCAAAAACGCTCTTCAAATTCCATAACGTACTGAAAACGTTTGAATGTTTTTCGGCCAATCCGATCAGAATGTAACGTCAATGGTTGCAGACATTTCCGTCATTTCAGTTGTAATTGCGCTGTAAAGGCTGCCAGATAAGTTAGATCGCCTGTAGTGAAGACTCTACCGTACTTGAGATTTTAACCTGCGACCAGGCGGGATAAAAACGCATTTTATCATATGAAAATGTCAAATGAAACCATCATAAATCGTGGCCACCTTAAAATTCATGACTTCACTTCTTCTCTTATGTCTTTAGTTAGGTTTCCGGTTTGGCTGAGTTCGAAATCACTTCTTTGTGTTGGTGTGACTTGAACCATATTTCGAGAGTCTCGACAAACTGTTGCATAAAAAAGGCGTCAAAGTGTTGGAAATTTTTGTAGGAACTTGTACTTAGTCCCGGGATTTATTACTGGACGCAATATTTGATGAAAACGACCGTAATCGTCGCCCGTGTAAACCCATTAGGCTGCCCCTCAAAGCAAAAACTTTTAACAGCTAAATCTGTATTTGAAGTAAACTCCATTAAAATGCACTGGAAAGATTAACAGTAATGGCCGACTTTTCCTATCTTCCTATCTTCCTGAGTCAGTTATATGAAAGTAATTTGTTTTACTTTTTATATATGCGATTATGATAACTTTCTTGGCTTTAGGCGATGAACCGGATTAGCTCTAAGACATATTTATTTGAAAAGATGTTTAGAAAGACTTTCAAGACTTAAGACTGTACTTAAGAAACATTGCATCGATCTTCATAACACTCTTTATCTTCTATCCCATCGAAGTTCTATACTTAGGCTTACGCAGCTTATACACAGCTTAAGGTAGGGTAAGATTATGCTTTGCTTGCTTAATTCGAAATAAGATGCTGTTGAAAGTGATCAAAATGAATACACTCTTGTAATCCAAACAGAATTTGATATGAACGAAAAGATATAACGAATATTAATGGATCCAAGATTATATATATATATAACGAACCTCAACATTGCAACGTGACCTTAACTGAATCGAAATTATTATAACAAGTAACGTAAGTGAAGCGGGCAAACAACACTCGCCAATCAGATCTTAGGAAAGCGGTGAATGAATCGTTAGAAACTTTGAACTATGGTGATCTACAGCAAACCATATAATCGTCAGATAATAATTTCTGTCGCGTTATCAGTTGTCAATGATTCCGGGCTTATCCAACGGTGATACTAGAAAAACTGAATGTCCAAACACGAATTGCTCTTTCAACAATATAGTTGCCAGTGATTGGCGATGCTTGGCAATGCTTGGTAATGCTTACTTTGTAACCACCTTTGCACTATGAAAATGTATTTTTAATTAAAAAAAAAAAAAAAAAAAAAATGTTCTTACTATTAATGCACACTTCCTAACACAACATGCAGGCTTATGTTACTTACGTGACCTTAAGTGTAAAGTTTTAAAACCCAATTTCTTGGTTTTTTACATTCAGTTTATTAAACAAAAAAAAAAAACCGTGCCTAAGGTAAGGTATTGTCTGTGCCTTAGAGCAAGTAAATAAAGGTCACCATACAGAAAAACCTATTCCCCTTAATATGCTTAGGTTATTGCGATGACTTAGCTTCTTCGTCATTTCTTTCATTTTTTCTCTTTTTCTTTTAGTATTATTTTATTTGCGTTATTACAACCTTGAACTTGGTTTCCTTTAAAGAAAGTATAAGTAATAATTTTAACGATTGTTAATCAAGCAAGAAATTGAAAGTAAATAAAGCAAATCACTACATTAACCTTAAGCAGACACTTCTAAGCGTAAACAAAGGCATAAAAAAGAAACCACTAACAAACCGTATAACAATTCCTGGCTACGCAAATAATACACTTGAACGGATTTAAGCGACAAATAAAACTGCTATATATACTCGCCTAAGACCGAATCTTTGATACCCTTTTGCATTAAGTTTGCAAAATATTATATTAAACGCGTGTGGCGTCAAATCCCGATGGCAAGCATAATGTCAGCAATAGACAGCCAAATGGATCAATGGGCCGGTCTAAGTCGATTGGGAATCTTTCTAAATGTTACGAACATAAGAACAAGTCTTGCGTGCCTCGATCTCGTGCTGTGCTAACTAAGTATGAAAACAAACAAATAAATAAAAGTTAAAAAATTCAATTTGAAAGGAAAAGTCGCTTAACTTCATATAATTAAAGCCAGAAGAAGTCATTATTTTAAGCTTATGAAATAGTTTTAAAGGGTCTAAAGTATCAGTAATAACAACAGCAATAAGAAATCAAAGAAGAAAACGGTCACTCAAGCCCAACTAGCCAAGAAGGCAAACAGCCAGTCAGCTACTCTAAGCTAGACATTCAGACTCTATAAGATTAGCAATGTTTGTATTTTTCTTTTTTTTCTTTTCTTTCTTTTGTTTTTCTTTTTATTTTTTTCTTTCACGTTAGTGTTCATTTGTTCCGTCAGGTTGTTAAGTTGACAATGTTATCACATAAGGCTAAAACGAGCTGTCAACAACACAGTCAAATAAAACATACTCACAGGCTTAAGAAAAGCCTGCAAGCGGACATTAAAGAAAAAACGAAACAAAAGCAAAAGCAAAAACAAAAACAAAAAATCCCTCAACGACAAAGACTTGATGACATTTGCTGATGAAACTATAAACTCTTAAGAAAAAAAAGGGAGGCCTACTGTCTCGTCTCGTCGAAAAGATACGGCATCGAAAGGAAAATTAATAACAACAGCAGAAAAATTTTAACTCGCTTTTTTTCTTAGTTTCGTGTTCCGTGCTATGTTGTGTTGAATTCAGTTAACGTTAAAGCAAATCAAATAAGAAATGAATGATTTTAACAACAGCAAATTTAATGGATAAATTGATTAACCCAAACAGACAGATGGTGAGAGACAAAAAAGCATGCAGACGAACGGACAGACTGAAAAACAGATAATCAGAGAGACACTTTTATCTATGCTATTGGCTTGGCAATAAAATATTTTCGTAACCTTATAACGTTGCAGCAAGAAGGTAACCTTTTAATCGCTTTAAAAAGCCGCCTTCTGTTGAATATATTTTACGTATTTTACAACATTTAGGTTAGGACGCTTTGGGGGGGGGGGGGGGCGGCGTCA
>CCAG010011830.1:0-17909 GCA_001077435.1 Glossina morsitans morsitans | reverse complement strand
GGGGGGGGGGGGGGGGGGGGGGGGGACCGCGTCACAGTAACTCATTGTGCCAACAATTTCAGTATTTTTCAAACATTTGGTTCTCAATTGGTTTGTAAGGTTAAAGACGGTTGGTTATAAAGTTGAAGAGGGCGCATCAGCCAGAATTGAACAAAAAATTATGTTTCTAAACATATTCACAAAAGACGATGAAGGACAGAGTGAACGTGTCTTTTATTATATGACCAATGACGCGGTGGATGTCTCTTGCTCGTATAATACGGTGCTGGGTCGAAAAGAAGTGAGCAAAGAGAGAAAGAGGGAAAGAGGGAAAGAGGGGAAAAAGAGAAAGAGAGAAAGAGATAAGGAAACGGCCAAAGCCTAGTAGGTATGTCTTCAATCGGTAGGTGTTATGCCTTAACCGACTAAGCACTCACTATAACTAGCGAGCAAAGCACAGTTGACCTTGCGAACCCACACTTTGCGATCCTACTCGGCAGCTCATACGGATTAACCATAATTGAAGACAATCGTCATACAGATGATGAGAATGGAAATGGACGCAAAAATTTGGCTTTCTATAGTGCTTTCATTCGCGATTATTCGAGCGTGATGGATAAAGACGGCAAAGATAGAAATCGATTTGGTTTCAGACGATAGAGATTTTGCCTACGTCGAGTTGATGCTAAAAAATCCTTTATCCCATTTTGACTTTAGGTAATTCCTGTGTCAACAAAGATAACCGATTGAGTTCAAAAAGAAAAAATCGTCAAATTTATGGCCTTGGGGTTTTCGGGAAATCTTGAAACTTTGAAAATTATTCGACCTTGGTTAGGAAACTCCCACAAAGAGATGTGTTCATACTTGCAAATGTCTTTGAATAGTAAAATTTTCTCTTCTTTTTATAAGTAAATAATAAAAAAAAAATTTTTTAATTTTTTATTTCTTATCAAAACCACCGAGATTGCTTTCTCACCAACATGATACTAGTTTTGCTATGTCATGTACAAGTATCTATAAGTATTCATGTTTACAGGTCTCCTTTGTATGACTTGAGTTTATAGATAAATTAAGATTGAAAATATAATAAATTAAAACATATATAATAAGTCAAACAGTGTAAGGCGATGGATGAGTCAAGACAGGAAACCAAAGTCAATTTATTGATATATTTATTTAAAAATAAAAGAACATTAACGTTTACTTAACAATATTTCGCAAATGCGTTTAAATTAATTCAAACCGGCTGTGTCTGTTATTAAAGCGGGCTTTTAGTACTTTTTTTTTCTCCTTTTTTTCGTTTTTGTTGTTGTTGTTGTGTGATCAAATAATTTACATACAAAAATAATAAAATCTTATCGAAATTTTATGAGTTAAAATTAAATCAGTTAAACATTTCTAATGAATTTGTTTTGTTTGCCCGGGCCCGAGACGCCATTCATTTAATTACAAAACAGCTATTAGCTATGGCTAATTCTTAGTCATGCTTGACAATTCCTGAAGCAAAAAGTGAGCTTAAAACGAAAACTGAAAAAGAATTCTCATATTTAAAAAGAACACTACGATCAGATATAACATCAGCCACTTTTACAAAATATACGGGAAAGAAGCAGACATTTTTATTATACGCCTCACCACCGTTGACGGATGAAGGTGTACTCACTTTATCAAAACGTTTGCATTACTGAGATTGAAGTAGCACAGGTTCAATAAAATATATATATTCTTGATCAGTATAAAATTTTGAAGCGATTTACTTTAATCGATGTCTATCTATGCGTTGGTTCGTCTATGTGACGTCTCCGTCTTGATCGCAAAAATAAATCTGTAGAATTAGACAAATCGATCAAGGGAAACGCCTACGGTGGAACATGAACTGAAAACGACGCTGCTTATGAGTTTTTTGTACATTACTCGTCGACCGCAATAGACAGGCGTTTAAAATTATCTAATATTAAAGTCTATGCAAATTGATTTCTTTTGTGAAGTCCTTCTTAGCATAAAGACAGTGAGTGTGTATAAAGGATTCAATCATAGCCGAACGTAATTTTCTGACTCGTTTTTATTTAAAATATATCTCTTTGGACCTTACACTCATCAAACAAGCGGTTTATGTTTACACACATATGTGCATGTAAAAGTAAGATATTGGTCAATAATTCCCGGGATTGGCCCATAGATGTCGTCTCTAGTTAAAAGATTCTCAGGAATTCCTGACCGATGTATTGTATATGTAAATTTTATAGGTCTTGAATAGTTCTACCTTCAACTACTTGTACTACAAGGATCTATCAAGTTTATGCAATCATGTTTAATGCCCAGAAGAACCGAATAAATCAGAATCCTTTGTTGTACAAATCGGTTTGTCTATCTTGCTCCATATGCACTCAACCTAAAGATAGCAGTTTTTGAAATATTTCGAACTTTTACAACCTTATCATGGAACTTGGTTCAAAGTATCGATTCGGGATATAAATTTCTTGTGGGTTTTCTCGAGCACATGGATTTATTCTCATATATTTCTATAGACCCTGCCCACAAAAAGGTACGCTGAATAGTAAAGCCTTACATAATAACAAGGTCTAAATTTGGGGTTTTTTATGACGAGAATAGGCGAAGAATAATAAAATATATTAACTATACTAAGACGTCGGTTCACAATTTCGAATCTCTTCCTGTAAGGGTTCCCCTTAAAAGCAAACATTTACTTAGGTAAGATTTCTGATATGTTATGAAAACGAGTGAAGTTTTATATTAAGTAGAGGAGTAATATAAAGCATTTAAAAGTCGGCCTTACCCGATTATATTGTTTTTATTTATTTTAGTGTGAAAACATATTACTTTTGTTACATCAGAACGCAGCAAGATAGAGATTGTGTGAAATATATACAACAACAAGCCTCTTCGTTTTGATTCGGTGTCTTTGAGAAAATTTTCCTAAACATTTATGGTAGCGAGCTTTTTCCCTTCAAGTTCTTGTGCTCTCTGTCTGTAAGGTAATCCCACGCGACGTTACCAAGTTGCGTGACCTCTCTGTTTATTCCCTTTCAAGCACTAGCTAAACTCTGAATCAATTACCTAAGTAACTGATATCTGTTGACGACCTTTCACTTATGTCTATGCCAACTTTTGCCGCCTTTAATCACTTGGTCGACTTGGCCGTATCTCCTCGGAGTACCCAGAAGGCTATAAGAGACTTAAAACTACTATATGACATTGAGTTCAAGTTGCGCAACCAATTGCTGTTAAGAAACGGTCATCTTTGTAGTTTGGTTATCAGTGATCAAACAATAATAGATTTTTAACTACTTAGCATAACTTCCTTTACCCCCTTCACTGACGACTGCCAGTTTACGGTGAATTGATATTTTAGTGCCACATTTAGAAATCAAACTTGAATATGATTGCGGCACTTCTACAAAAGAATGAAAACTTGAATACCTTACAATCAATGACCTATGACCTTTACCAGATATCAACCGGAAATTTAAGCAACAGGTCGAAATAACTGTTCATCCTAGACATGTTCTGTTTTGTTTCGTCCCGAGTTAAGAGGTTTTCCATGTAAATTGTAAGCCAATGACTCAAGAGCTGAGATGAATAGTACTTATCTATTGGTTGATAGCGTACTTACGATATTTATAAAGCAAGAAATGGGCTTAAGTCAATTCAAGATCGCATTTTATGGCCTGACCAAAATCTTATTCTAGCCGCTAAAAATCGAAGAATTATGTTAATGTAGTCCGCTCGCTGCTGTCCATGTTAAAATCTTTTCTTTACTGAATATCATGAAATTAATATAAATATATATTAAATTTGTATGAAAAAAAACAAAACAAAATAACAAATGTATCGTATAAAACGAGTAAGTGGAAAAGCAAAAATATGTACCTGTTGTTATAGATACTTTTTTCAATGAACTATAACACAAAAATACATTTGTCAGTAATACAAGGAAAACGTTGTATTTTGTGTAGGTTGCCAAGAAGCGATTGCACGATTGAAACAAACTCTACACAAAAAAACAAAAAAAAAAAAATGAATTGAGACGGAATTTAGCGTTGACTGAGTGGTTTCCGAGTATTACTTTTTTTTTTTTATATAATTTTAATTTTTCTTATTTTACTGAAATCCAGTTAAATTGCGCAGTAGTGTAATAACACGTTTTATTTTACATATATGAAGTAATAAGTATACGCAGATTAACACAATTCACTACCAACCGGCTCTTCAATGAGCCGCACGATCTTGTTAAATTGAGAACAAAAAATTTAAAAATAAAATAAGTAAGTAAGCGCTATGCGGTGGGCCACAGTCCACCATTAAATGCCCTACGCCAACCTGCACTTGTTGTTAGGTAATGACTTTTCAAATTAAGGCTTTGGTCGAAAACCATTTACAATAGTATTCGTCATTGTGCGGAAACACCTAAGTGTACCACAATATAACAAAACAAGATGGACGGATGGACGGACGTCACAACTGGTTCTGAATTGATTGTATAATTGTGCTAATTGGTGGGTCTGGGTGTTGAACGCAAAATCGCAAGATGGACGGATGGACGGACTGACACTCTTAATTTAAATCAGAAAGTGGTTCTGAATTGATCGTATAATTCTGATAATGGGTCGGTCTTGAATATATTGAATTGTATTGAAGTCGAACGGACGGATGGACGTGCGGACTCAAATCAGAAATTGGTTCTGAATTAATCGTCCAATAACAGGTGGGTCTGCTTCAAATCCTTCGAGGTGTTGCATACGTCCGCACAAGCTTAATATATACTGTAGGGTACAATAAAAAAAATAATGCTTTAGAACAAATCTTAAATACATACCGCACTCCAAGAGAATAAGTGAAAACCGGAAAGTTTTTTATAATAATAGGCGTGGTAATAAGCCGATCGAGACAATTTTAGCAGAAAACTTTTCTGTAAACGCTTTATGTCATAAATTTTATAATAATATCTGCTTTCTGTTTTTAACTATTGACAGCCATAGTCTGTTGAAAAATGTTCTTTTTAAATATTTCAGTTAACGAAGATTCTTAAGCTTGTTTATGTTGTGGATAAGTTTAATCTACGGCTATGGTTAACTGAAGATATATGTATATGCGGGGCTGGGTTTATTATTGTAATTTTAAGATCAACGATATATCTACAAATCATCGTAGAGATGGACGGACAGAGAAACGAATATACGTACAGTTTCTATTGTAACTTTAAGAAAGACGAAGTATCTACAAATAATCGTAGAGATGGATGGACTGAGACATGCATACACTTTAATAGATCTTAGATCGTCTTTCCTATAACATAAAATGATTTCAGTTTCATTCTCATTCGATTCGTTGAGCATAAAATATCGATCATTTTAGTAGCGAATGTGTTAATTTTTTTCTTAAATTTTTACAAAACTAGGTGTTAAATATAAAATCAAAGATGATTTATGAAATCATTTTCGATTTCTCTTTAAATGCATTCATTTGTAAGGTTAATCGAAAATAGTTGTTAACAGATTTTTCAAATTATTTGATATAATATTGAAGGTCGTTTTGCAAACTGAGTAAATCGTATAAACACAAAGTACTGTAATAAATTTGAAACTTAACTTATTGCTTGCTAATGACAATTAAACAAATTGAAGTAAATAAATTTTTTATTTAAATTGGTTTCACCTTAGCTTACTTCAATTCTCAAAGACATATATGCTGCTTGGCAAATAGCGAAAGAGGGCAATATTCTAAACTTGGCTTTCCTTTTGTCACCGTTCGATCTGATTGCTTTCATGCAATCGCTGTCAATGTGAAGTCAACTTAACCTAATGGGCCTTTGCAATAACAGTCAGTAAGGGTATCGGAAACTTTGATAGAAAACTCGAACTTGGTATTTAAGTTCGTTTTTCCTTGTTTTTCCTCCCATAAATTCGGAAGCAGAAATAATTCCTGACTTAAAATTCCCTGACGAAAATTTCAAAGCGTTGCCAATAATTAAAACGCAATATGTTCCTTTCCTTGGAATCATCTAAAGGTTATGTATAATAGTAACAAAAAGCTTCTAACACGCCTCCTGGCACGCCTTCAAACAAAAGAAATTCACATGTACGCTTACGTTGGCGAGTATCCAAAATTCGCTTCAAGGCGATATTAATATGATCGACTTTGTATTTCACCTTGTTTTCGTTTTGAAAGTTTTCTTTTTCATTTAATTAAATTATTTTTAATTTATCTCATTTTAATTTTTTATAACTTTTATATACACATATATACTTATACATGCTTTTTTTTTTTTTTTTTTTTTTTTTTTTGTTTTTCTTGTTCTTGTTCTTAATTCATTTCTATTTTATTTTTTAATGTAAGGCGTTTTATGTTTATTTTTCATGACAGTAAACTAAAAAGTCCACCCAATATAGACAGCATTAAAAACTTGACTGAGATTACATTAAAATTAAATGAACAAATTTTTGCACGCCGGTGTAATTTTTTTATTTTTTATTTATTTTTTTTTTTTGTTTATTTTTATAACAAAAACTCAACTCATTTTTCTAAAACTAAATGTTAAGCAGTGTCAGCCTCAGTCACTCTCATTAATCGATAAACTTGTATGGCTCTCTTTAAAACGTATTTAGAATTTTTCCATATTTCTCTGGTACACCTAACGAGTATATGTATTAAAAAAATCTAGTCATTCAAAAAAATAAAAAAAAAACATTTTTTTTTTTTATAGGAAAACAAGCAAACGAATTGAAAAATTTAGCTTATGTGCGAAGCCTTCGCTGAGTGATCGATTTAGTCATAATTGAAATATTTTGTAATGATCTGATGATTAGAGGAAAAAATTAAAATAACTTAAATACTTAATTATAAAATTTATCGTTCACTTAAAAACTTAAAAATTGGTAAAATACGAAAAAACAAAGCAAATGAAACTAATCTTGAGAGCAACCTTTATTCCTTATAAGCTGAGATGGACCATATACTTCGTATTAACTAACATTATCCGTAAATGACGTCATACAGTGATAATGTGGTAAAGTGGCTACATTTAAGTTACTTTAGGGTAGAGGCCAAGACCTTACAAAGGGCTTATCAAAGCCTGCGTTTACACTGAGCACATTGGATTCTTCTTAGCGGTTGCATGGTGAACTTGCTTCTCCTAGATCAGCACGGAACAGATGTACACTGCTGAAGTTAGAAAATCTCTTAACTAGTTAATTGTATGTGGTTAATGTACACAATATGATCCGTCCATCCGGCCTTGCGGGATTTCCAATGTTTACCACAATAATGTGTTGTAAGAAGTATTTTTGTCATTTTGTCAAGTCGTTTCATTGCACCCTTATATCGTATCATACATACTCTGTGCTTGAGTAGACGAGTAAAGCGGTCGGCACAGTTAACACGCACGCATATACCTACACACATATATTGGCAGGAAACTTCGTTACGAAACAAAAAAGGGTGAATAGAACGGATGACCACCAGAGGGGTACCTCAGGGATCAGTCGTAAGCCTCACACTATGGACTGTCATTATATGGACGATTATATTCTGGGACTAGCCCTCCCAGAGGAGGCTTGCGGACGACATAGCAATACCGATCGTGGCGAAGACTTTAGAGGAAAGTAGCGCTATAGCAAATACAACAACCAATATGATTAAGCAGTGACTGCAGTCAGTGGATTTAAATGTCAGGCAAGAAGCCAGAGAACGAAACAAAAAGAAATTAAAGTGCAAGATACTAGAATACAGTCACAACAAGCAATAAAATACCTACGGCTGATGATCGACTGTAGACTATCATGTAAATCGCACGTGCAGTGCAACGGCGAGAAGGCAGCGGAAGTAGTAAAGTCGCTGACGCGCTTACTATCACACTTACAGGGTCCTAGGCAAGACTGATGACAGAAAACTGATGACGAAAACTGGCGACGATACTGGCGAGGAGCGTCCAAATAGGCTATTAAGTAGCACCTAATTGGCTACCCTTCCTGTGAAGGTGTACCTAAACGGTCATACCACGGGTTAGGGGATAGGAGTGTAAGTGGCTTTTAACTTGTTAAAGTCTCGTACCGCGCTTGTCGATGGTTTTCTATCTCGAAAAAAAAAAACACACACACACGCACACACACACACACGATTAAGTAGACAGCCATGAACATAACTTTCTCGAGGATAGATCACCTGTGCGTTAAGAAGATATGTATTTACTTAATGCATTTCGAAATTCTGACAAACGGAATGAGAAATTTGACATACCCATAAAAATTTCTCATTAAAATGTCGGCACACACGAATTAGCATTTTAACAACGTTAACATATTTACACACCTAACAACCTTGCAAATCGACGTAAACACATCAGTCAAACGATCACTCGTACTGTCCGTTTACTTGATGAACGGTTTATTCTCGAAATTCCTAATGATTTCTTTCTTTAAATAACCGGAAATAAGAAAAGTTTTTTTTGTTCGTTTTTTTTTTTTAATTTCAATTATTGTGTTATTGTGTGTGTTTGTTATACAAGAAAAAAAGTATTCATTGCTTAAATCATAATTTGATTTGAATCAAAGCAAGAGCAAATAAGCAAAACCGTTCGTTGTATGGCACAACAGTAGGCGGTAACATTCAAAGATTTATTACATACTCTCTATATATAGTTATTTCATATTTCGTTCGAAATCTTTTACTTAACTTTTTTTCTATTTTTATTTTTAGTTAAAGCGTTCTTATGAATTCTTGTGAATTAGAAACGCAGGTGCATAGATAGCATACGGACAAGAAAGGAGAACAAAATATGATTATTTTTCTGAATTATTAAAATTAGCTTAATAGCGCTAAGCAATAAAGCAAAATTAACCAATGAACTGTTATTAGCAATTAACAGAAAATAGTTGTTGCTCGAAATCCGTTAAATTGTGTTAAATAATCAAGAACATAAAGAATAGAAGAACGAAGAAAAAATTCCTTTTAATAATTTCAAGAGAACTCGCTTTTATTTATTTATTTTTTTTTCCTTCCTTTTTGCGTACATATATATATATATATATGTAAGAAATGTGAGAATTATGCAAACAGGTGTTTTATATAATTATATATAAAAGTGGTTTTATTGCCAACGATTATAAAGGAAATGAAAAAAAGATGAACGTGAAAAGCCGAACCACTTCGAATTAACTCAACAATAAATGAATGCTTAAAGTTAAGAGAAAACAATTTTTATGATGGAAGATTCATAAGAATTTATTTATATTCGGTTCAGATCATATCTTTTAATATCCATCACTATGCACTTTTAGGCGTTGATCTTAACTCTACACATTAGAAACGATAGCAAGCAAAGATTATTTGTATGTAACGTCTTACTGCAAACGTAACCTGATACTCAAGGATAAACATCCTATTGCATAGCACATGTGGTACAACCGCTGTAGCTATGGCGTTATTATAACACATCGAAGTGCATTCAAGTAGAAAATTTCAGTATAGATGTAACACAATCGATCCACTCTGTGATCAGCTTATAGGTTCCTATACTTTATACTGACACACTTTTCCAAAAAAAGAAAGAAACTTTTCACGTTTGCTTAGAGTTAAAACTTTTTTTAAGAAAACATCTTATTATCATTAGACAGGAACAAACTACGCCGGGAAAGCAAAGCTTGGAAAACTCATGGCATCAAGCCTACAAATAAATTTGTACAATTTTTTTTTTCTTTAGAAAGGGACTTCTGTTTATTTATTTACTTTTTCTTTTTATCACCACTTTATCACTTGATATATAAAAAAAGTTTTGATCTGCTCCATGGGGATATATCCCGAAAAGTGAAAATCTCACTTTCAGGCTTCAGTTCAACTTAGGAATTATCACTAGAAAACGATGTTTAGTGATCCAGTAGTACATCGGCTGCCGGCAAAGTTTAAAGGTCAGAAGATTAATTAGCTTCTTTTTTTTTTCATTAATTGATCAACCATTCAGGGGATGATCTGTATTCGTATCACACGGTTACGGTGAGGAAAAGGAAAGAGAGGACAGGGAGGGGTGTCCAATCAGTAAGCGTTCCGCCTTTATCGACTTGCACTCGCTATAACTGTGACCAAAGGTCATGGAAGAGACAGACACACGGACAGCATGATAGACGGATGGAAGAAAAGAGTGTAGAGAGAGGACTGGGTATTGATTGGGTATCGCTTAATGAAAACAAATGAGTAAACAAGCTGGAGGTCATATGTAATTCGATTCACAATCTTACAAACTGTCAGTTGAAAAACAATTTTTTTTAATTTTATTTATTAAGATCGTCCACTTTAAATGCGTTGCAAGTAGCTTAGTGCTTCTCTAATACTCTGATACTTACTTTGTAAAACTAGTTGCTAACAAAACTATATCGACAAAAAGCGTTCAAGTTACCGCAATGACTTCATCATTTGTTTGCAAACTTCTTCTTTTTTTTTTGAAGCATCCTTTTGAGATTTGCAATGAGAAAATACTCGCTTAGAGTCGATCGGACAGCAAAACCGAACATCCGAATTTTCCCAATGCTCCGAGTCAATATGTTTCTCATCGCCAAGACATCGTGGAATACTGAATATGCTCCTATTTTATCTTTTCGAAATGTCAGCTATCTCTTGCAATTTTACGATACAATGTAACCATCACTTTTGGGCATCCAATGCCTTGAGCGTCACCAAAGGAGATGATTGAAGGGGTAGTAATTATCCCTAACGGCAAGTACTTTGAAAGCTTTCTACTGGGAGCCATTGTCGTAATATCTTATACGAATATCGAGATCTTAAGCGTAAGAGAGAAAGACTGTTTTATTATATATATATACTATATATATATATAGTTCGCATGTACAGCGAACCTTTTACTACGCTGTTAGAAAATTGAAAAATGGCTAATACCCGAGTGCCGAATATGACAGGCTTGCTGCGAGTAGAGAAGTAGATACATTCAATAATCCTACCTTGGGTACAGAGGCAACTTTTTTAGACAGTTCACCTTGGATAATAGTAATAAATATCAGATAAGCGGTCAATGAGTTAAAGTCTTACTGTGCTGCCGAAATCTTGGTTACAAGATTATATTTTAATAGAACGAAAGACTAATATTCATAGTCCAAAATATCCGAGGAGTCCTTCAAAAGAAAACATCGAAATTGGAAAACCTTAAGCATCAGATGTCTACCGCGACTATGAATGAATCTATTAATCCGCTTACCGGATTTTGAAACATGACTTTACATCAAGTTCACTATCCCGGACGAAATCTTAAAAATGTGATCGCAGCTTTAAAAGACGAATGAAGGTTGGCATAAGCATAAGCGAAGACACTTACGTCACCTGATCAAAAGTCGAAGCAGTTCAATGTGTTTGCGAACTGTATTTCAAGACTTTAGAAACTTAGTCAGCCTGCGTGGCAATTTTTGATTATGAATGAACTCGTTCTACGTTGTTGCGCAAATGATTCATCAAGAAAATCGCGCATTTATTGAAAAATGATTGTACAGATAAATACTATATTTGATAAATGAAGTTGTGTTTGCTTTACATGACTTTTACTTTTATTGCAAGCAAGTTAAGCAACATTTCATCAACTACCAAGGGATGAGAGCACACTAATTTTATCCATTCGCTAGTAACATTCAAGAAAACTACGCATCTATACATCAGAAATTGGACGCATTGTCTCTTAGTTGGAATGCGATGAAATCAAGCTCCTCAAGGTATTTGCTGTGACAAGATATATGAAAACTGTTGATGGCTTCGTTTCATCTACGTTGTGCTCAACCCTCCCAGTATGGTATTCTGAATCAAGTTAGCCCTCCCTATCCATACATTTGTTCCTATATACAGCTGTCTAACAAATTGTCTGTCCGTCCGTCTGGGAAGATCTTTCTGCGATTTTGATAGGATCAAACCACATATTGAAACCTGTCAACTAATTTCTGTATGATTTTCGCACATTGATCTTAGTCGGTGTTATCCGAATTTCACTTTCAGACGAGCATGATTTTACTTTTTGCTTATTTGTTTGCTTTTTTAATCGTTTCATACGTTTTTAAAAGGTACCGACATCTGCAAAGTGTAGAAAGTAAACAACAAGGTGAAAAAAATTAGATAACAACAGAATAAGAACAAAAAATAAGAAAATAAATAAATAAATGAAAAAAAAAAACCGCAAAACTTTTTTTAAAAATATAATAAACAGTAACCACTTTGGTTGTGTTTGTTTTTTTATTATTTTAAAAGCAGCAATAACAACAACAACAACAACAACAACAACAAAAATCTTAACTGGAATATGTCATTTGACAGTATTTTAATACCTTTTAATAGACGTATGACGTTATCTCCCACAAGCCGATACGATATCTACGTAATTTTTGTTTACATTTCGTTTTCGTTTTATTTTCATGTTGTAGTTAAGAGATTACATTTGAAATGATATTGAATTTGAAATTAATGATACGTGGCTTATAAAAAGCAATAACAACAAAAATAATAATATGACACACATATATATATATATATATATGAACACAAAACAAATTCAAGGAATAGTAATAATAATAATAATGAACACCTACGCGTGCTCGTCGAGAAATGTAAAACCAGCTCAACAGTACGTAGCAGTGCGAATCAAGAAACCCATAAAAAATCAAAAAAAATAAAAATTTAAAATAAAAACCTTAAAAATAGAAATATCGCAGAGTACGACACAATTTCAAGGGAACTATGACAAGTTCAATATATTTTTTAAATTCAAATTTTATTTCATGTCTACATATAAACGAAGTTTGTAGCATATGAAGTTTCAAACAAAAGACTTAAGGCAGAAACTCTTTAAAGCCATCAATGAAAGAGCATGGTATACTAACTCCGTTAGTCTGCTTGCAACACTTGCGTATACATTTCAATCGAAGCCTTCATGAAAAACAAGAGTCACGAAATTTACGATATAAAGCTAAAAAGTAACAAGCCTGCTGAATAGTGCGTCTAATGTTAAATGATTACTGTACACTATGTTTAAAAATCGACTTGAAACACATTGAAAGCGTGAAGAAGCTTGCACATGTTTAGCTTAATAGCGGAAACAGTAGACAACATAGTGGGAAAGATCACTGGTGGTAGATTGTTTCAGGGGCGATGAGTGTGGTTGAAGAATGACGGGTCGCGGTAGTGTGTCATGAAATATGCAGACAATTCCAAGACGAGTGAGTGGGAGGAAGGCTGAAGAAGCCTTGTGGTCCTCGTAAAGGACTTGGTTGGTGCACATACCGCTTTTAAGTCTGTAGGACACTTGGGCTGGAGGTATCTGTATACACACACCACACACCCCACATTACACCAACGGTCGGGATTATCTCACCCATGAGCATCTGAGCCTCTTGTTATATGGCGCCGAGCATTTCCAAGCAGGATGCAGGGACTCCCGCCATCCGTATGTAGGCTAGACTCTAACTTTGACCGGATATAAGCAGTGTAAACGTTCGATACTCTGAATACAAGTTCCTAGATTCTTAGACCAGACAATGGGGTTGAGGATTGGATGAATTTCCAATAACTAATCTCCAGTAGTCTCCAGTTGAGCCTCTTGAATTTGTAGAAAATAAAAGTCCACTTTCCGTCAGATCAAAATACGCCATTAATTGAGTTTCATTGGGAGATAGGAAAGCTAATGAGAATGAAAATTTGAGATCATTGGGTCTTTCTGCCCAAAAACTTCACTTTGCACGCTTTTTAATCCTGATTTCGATAATGACATTGATGTCGCTATTCGCGTTAATCGCAATTTACAGATCTGTGACACATTCAACGTGCTTTGCCTTGTGGCGAGTATAAGGAGACAAAAGTCAAGTTACATTATACCATCTATCAATCTTTGAAATTTTGACGCGAACACACACTATTCCGTTACATTCGTTATAATGCTATCACTTATCTTTCCATTCGCTTGCCACGGTATTAACACATAAGAGTAACGTTTTCCTTTTATTTAATATTCGTCTAATACCCACTAGAATTAGCTGCATTTCTGTAATGCATACATATATACATACATGCATGCTTTTAAATTGCTTAAGAAGTATAGTTACCGGTCTGAGTCTGACATTTGAAGTGAAGACAAGAAATGAATAAAATAAGAATAAGAACATGAGATATATACAAAAGCATTTGAAAAACAAGAGCAAACAAAAGCACTTGTGCCAAATGCCACACGATGTGATAAACGTATTCGTTGGTCAATGCTTGAGGATTACAAGTGTTATTTCTGGTCCATTAAAAGGCATACACACACATATACGCAGTATAGTATTTGTTTAACGTTCTTCTTGGTGTTGTTGACTTTAGTAGGTAGCCGTCGATGTCTTTCACTTCTCTGCAATAAATTGAGTTAACAGTTAAACAAACACTTTAACATTTATCTATAAACTAAATTGAAATAACTTAACTTTTAACGTGTGCATATAGACGAAAAAAAAAGAAGAAATATCTAGAGGCAGACAGCAAATATTGAGCAAATAAAAATAGAACATAAAAAAGGTATAAACAAAAGAAACCAAAGAATTTATTGTCTTTTATGTAAAAGCTTTTAATTTAAAATTAATATTAATTTCGTTTACTTAGCCAGATGCCAAAGCATAATACCAATAGGAATTGGTTAATATTTTATTTTCTGTCAAAAAACTATCAGGAGATGTCGTCTTCTAATACCCAAGACTAGCCAAACTCTAAACTCTCTCTGTAACTCCTGTTATTTTTCTCATCCGTTCACGAATTGATTTGTTCACAGTATTTTTAATTGAATGTTCGCATCCGTATTCCAATATTTCTTACACTTGGACGTGTAAGCGAAAAATATTTTCGATATTTCTAAAGTAATATCATATGCGAAGTCTTCCACTCAACATCTTCAGAGGAAGAGGACTTAGGCTAATCGTGGGGCCATCGTCACGGAGCCCTTGATTATGTATGAAATGAAGAGGAAAACTCCTCCTGGCCTGGAGAGTGATTTGGCCAGAAACAAATTCCAGCAATTTCCATATTTCTAAAGGATTATCATATGCGAAGACCCTTAATACCTTCAGAGGCCTACAGAGACGAGTGACACTAATCATTGGCCCATTGTAAAGGAGCCCTTGAGAACGTATGAAGTAAAGAGGAAAAACTTTAAAATCGTAAAAGTCGTCCTAGTCTAAAGATTGGTTGGGCCAGCAACGTCGTTCTATTGGGAAAATTTTAGTCAAAACGAGATTACGATGAAACCTCAAAATCATATAAATCTGTAACTGCTGAGTGTCCCTTTGGCACTATTTTGTGTGAATGAAAACATTTCTCCATGTGTTGTGGGGAAAGAAATTTTGATATATCTGTAAACAAAGGAAACAAAATACTTATAAAATGGATGTAGTTGCCTGTAGCCACGAAAGAAATTCGAAGAGCAACAAAGTTGACTGCTGACTAAGTTACGACTTTGGCATAAAGTGTTGCCTCAACTGCCGCTCGTTTTGAAAGAAATCATAAAAAGTTTTACGACTTGAAATGTGTGTTATATCGTAATAATTCTTGACACTTTTTTGACAGTACATTTATTTCCTATAGCATTCGACCGACCATACGTACGTACAGCTTTATCTAAGCAGACTTTTTGAAAAGGTAACGTTGGTTGGCCTTTTTCCGGTTTAATGTCTGTTTGATTGCTTTTTAATCTATTTGGAAAAGTTTTATATATTAATCTAATACCCGTAGGTGTTATTAGAAATGTTTTAGTTAGAAAATGTCTACGCTTTTTTTTTTTTACCATCTCCTACATATCTATATGCAGATGATTGGACTTTAACACTTGCAGTCATAAATTTATTTAAATTTCATTTTTTTATTACCAACACATACCGTATATAAAGGAAAAAACAGAACAAGTTTAACAAAAACAAAAACGAAAAAAAAGACAACCTAATGTTGTTGGAGAACAAATGTTAGTAAGACTAGTGAGGTTTTTATTAGAATTGTTCTTTTTCTATCGTTCTATAAATTATTTTATCGTTCGTCGTGGGTATTTAGGAAATTTGTTTCAACACACTCAAGGTACAGCAGAGTGGAAAGTAGTTTCTATCTCTTTGCCCACTACAACTAGCTAATGCTGCTGCTGCTACTACCGCTGCCAATTCTAAGCAGCATTTGAGGAAACATTGGTTAACTGCTGCTTCAATTTGGAAGGAGAACTAACTAATAAATGTTATAAAAAATTGAATTAAATCGATTGAAAAATGTATTTAAACTATGAGAGAACAGTATTTGCCTTCGCGTTTGAATCGCATGATATAAAGCCTTAAAGAGTTTCTCCTCTCAACCTTGATTTAAATTTCAAATCCATTTCAAATTCAATTGCAAGTCTTAAATTATTGATGATAATATGCACTAAGATCTCGACTTAGTGCTAAATATATGCTGATCGCGTATATGTAAACTTCTATACATGCATTGCATGTTATAAAGAGAATGTGTGCAGTGCCAGAGTCAACACACTTCAAAAACTACGATGTTAAATGAATGAAAATAAAATAAATATTTATATATATATATATGTAGAAATACGAGTTTGTAGCTTAAATCTTTTGATTTCTTGAAGAGCAATTTATTTTAATTCGTTCCGGAGCAACTTTGTTGCGTTAGCCTTATGTTTTGCATAATTTCAATAAGTGAAATGTGCAATAATTTAACTGCCAGCGGTAGTGATATCTTTAAGTGATACTTAGGTGATACTCAATGGCAATAAATCGTTTTTAAGCAGAAAGAGAAAAGCTCACGAAGAAATTACGATTTAGTTTTACCCAATGCCATCATAATAATACTTTTAAGCCCTTAAAATCAACATCTATAATTGGGATATGACGGACCAGCATCACACGTAAGCTTCTAAAAGGCTTTGATTGGCTTCTGCATCAGATTTCTTGAGCATTTTAAGCAACAAAAGTAAGTAAGTGAAGGTCGAAAATGCAACTTTGAGCATTCCATGAGTAGCGTCTGTATGCTCACAATAATAACCCAATAGTATTAGATGGAAAGCTGTCATCTCATGTACGGAAAAGTCAAAATCACCGAGTTTAACCGAATTTATGTATTCTGATATTTCCCTTTACTCTATCATTTTTACCTAAAGAAGTCGTTGACTAAAATTAACGCAAGCACCTAATAATATGTTTTGTATAACTTACACAAGAGGAGAATGCATAAGTTTGATGGAAAGTTCTTAAATGAAGGAGAACATATAGTTTCCTATCCCTCTCTTACACGTTTCCTATCCGAACTCTTACACGTTTCCCACCCTTTTAGCGGTGGCACGCATTTTCAGGTTCACTTGATGGATTTTGCAAGCTCCCTATCATCGGCCTTGTCATGCAGAGCAATCATATTATCGTTATAACGTACCTGTCTTTTGGCATCAGTTGCAGTTGTTGTTGCAAGTAATGTCCTGATTGGTGATTTTTTGTCTTTAAAAGTTTGTGGCCGCAGAAGATCTCCTTATTGAAAGCACGAGCATGGATGCCTTTTTGCCATCGATATAGTAAGACTGATCAGTTGCATCCACAATATTTTACGATTTAAGTTATCGTAGTGTATTCACTTTTCATCATATCCTGGCTTTCGCGACATGTTTGTTCGTAAAAAAATAGTAAAAGGAATGATTTCTGCGAACCGGGTTTTGTTTGCCATGCCAGAGGACTTATGCAAAGCTAAAGAGAACGACATAAAGATTCTGCTGTAGCAAAAGGCCTTAAGGCAATGCTTTGATATAATGCAAATTTTTTTTTCGGTCTAACTCTAGATATGCTATCAATCGAAAATTCTCTAAAACTGAAGCAAGTACTAAATATTGATGGTTGCCGATTGGATGGTTTTGCAAGATTTTATGAAGCTTCAAGGAT
>CCAG010011829.1:0-89258 GCA_001077435.1 Glossina morsitans morsitans | reverse complement strand
CTAAAAGATTTTTACTGTTCAAAACTCATCTTCGGTTTACAATGCAGGCTTGTTTAGGTAGAGTTGTTGATGATGATGGGTTTTTGTCTGTGCAAGAGTGTATTTTAAGCTATTGTGAGAAAACATAATACACGTACTGTACACCTCACTAAACACCATGATTGCATATTATTCCATCATCGACAATACCACCATTTCTTCTTTAGTACTGGGTACTGAGAATAAACACTGGCTGACGTTCATTTGTTGCTCAACACTAAACTCTATTGTTTTGAAAAGAAAATTGCCATCATAAAGCAATTCGAGTGGAACGAAACGTTGTGCTAAATATTACTGGTTATAATTTCTGTGTATATTGTGGTGCTGCTAACTGATGGGTAATTGTTTTTCTTTTTTTTATATATCATAACATTTTTATATTAAATGAAAAATTAAGAGCCGTAGAAAAGTTATAGGAAAATCGATGGATGATATTGAAAAATGTTTTAAATAATTTTTTTTGAAAAGTTTGATTCGATTGATCACGTCCGTGTGCCTTTCCATATATCCGTAGGCGGATGCCTAAATCTGTGCCGAAATATTTACATGTGTTACCATACAGTTCATAATTTCGTAGAAGTATTAACCAACGCCATCTAAATTTTTAGCAAAAGTGGTCACTGTCAGTTTGCACAATATCTGGTGCTGATTTTTGCAGCCTACGCCACTTGTGTTACATGATATTCTAAGTTTGCTAGGATGAATATAACATTCAGAAGCGTGTACAAGAGACCCACCTTTTGTTTTGTCGATGGATTCAGAATCACGGCCTGAACCGATTTAAGCCAGTCTTTCCATTAGTCCGCCCAATATCTGTTGATGTATTGTTGTATTGTAATTTGTATCGCCTGCACTGTGCCCCACGGGCTGCCGCGATGGAAAATGGATTGGACAAGACCATTTTTTTACATCCACTTCTAATATAACCGGTACCAAATTATAACTTTACGTATTAAATAAATGTTGGAAATTTAGATCAGGATGGACTGCTTTTTAACCACCCTCAAACATAACCGTTTCACATAAAAGTTAACTGTATAAAATTTGGACCTTTTAGACTTATTTTTTTTACTCCCTCCCATATAAAGATTCTCATGAAACGTCAGCCCTTATGGGGGACAAATTATAATTTTTATTACCTTCTGGGGAAAATAGCTGAAGATTGATAAAATAGTTGATAAAAACATTAACTTTGCTAACTTTGACGTTTTGAGTTTCATGCCATATAAGCTCCCTCGGGAAAAACATATCTCGAAATGAGAACAAGATATAAGTTTGGTATTTTATCACGAAAATAATTGGAGACTTTCCTTATGCGATGTGACATGGAGCATTGGATGGTCGACCTTGTCTCACTATAATTTGTTTACTTGTGACACTCTATACTACATGTTTTGCAAGGGTATATTTAGTTTATGCGGATGTATGTAACGCTCAGAACGAATTGAGATTGAGCCGACTTTTATTATGTATACCGCTTGATTCTGTACGTCTTGTTTTCTTGCGTTCAAAAATTGCAAGTTTTGAGATTATTTGGCGCAAGGACGAACGATTGAAAATGGCTCGGATCGGACCACTTTTTCGACTACGTCACACATAACGCCTCATTTCGGAAAGTCGTTATGTGAACAACTATAGGGTGCTATAGGGTATGTGATAGGTCACATAATGGTCCACCATAAAGTTTAGTCGTTGTAGTGTGTTACTTGTTTTTACATTGAGGTTTGGAATCCATGTGTTTATTAATTGTACAGATTATAAGAGTAATAAACGGTTAGAAATGTCTACAATAGTTGCAAAAAGGGAAGAAGACTTGAAGAAAAACTATATGCCAAAATATTTGCTTTCAATAATGTACCTCTACTGTAAGTAGAAGTTTCGAAATTTAGTAACAACGTTTAAGACAGCCTTCATAAGAACTCAGTCCAATCAATTGTGTTGGTTGATCGTTTGCTATGATTTTGTTAACAAGATTTCTGTGCCATATTTTTTTGTTTTAAGGCAATCGTTTCAGTATTAACATCCATTTTTTACTCTAATTTTCAAGCTAATTTTTCAAGTTATATTTTCGGTTAGTAAGAAGAAAAATTAAAACTTGCTAACAGTTGCACGGTGTAGTCTTATTTCGCAAGCTAACAGCGCATAATAGTCGCAAATTCAAAATAGAGCTTTTTGTACACCTGAATAAGCCTGCAAAGATTGGTCTTTGAACATGTTTTCCCTGAGCATTTCCGAAGTTGAAATGAAATAAATTTTTGATGTTGCCCTTTGTGTATAAAGCAAGAATAATTTTAAAAAATTAAGCACTTCACTACATTATTTGCGTCCATCATTAAAGTTTTTTATCATAGTACACGAGAGGTGGGCTATTATTAATACAGAAACCGAAGCAGGCAAATATTTGTATTCAATTATCTACTTCAATTTTTGTGACCGTAAAATTGCCAAAAATCGAAGGATGAATAACTAGTCGGACAGATTCTGCTGTGACGTATGAACTTATGTGTGAACGCAATCCATGTGTTATAGAATTTTTGGAGCACATTTTCTTTTTTTTCTTCTTTTGCCTGATGTTATTTGAATGAATGTTGCTTCAATGCACGTATGGACCTTTTATATCTGCGAATTAGTTGACAAAGTTAAATCAATTACAATTACTTGTAGCTTTGTTCAAAGAATGAGGACAGATATGCGCTTTCGATATTTAACAATCGCGATATATATGTCAGGTGTCCTTAAGCTACTTATATTCTTGTTTAGCATGCAACTGGAAATCCACTTGCCTTGTTCATTTGTCTATCCACTCGTCTCTTTATGCACTGTGTTATCTGGCTGTCAAGATAACAAACAACGGCACAGAGAGGGTATGAAGAGGTACACAGAAACTTGAACATAACTTGAAACTTAAAGTTTCCTAATTTGTGGTCACGAACCAAATTTTGAAATGATCGCCCGCTTCTGACAAAAACCGCATTAGAGAACAAATTTGCAATATGTTGTCCATTGCAGGTGTTGATCTAAAATTTAGCACAAATATTTACCAAGAAATATATGAATACTTTTTATTGATAATGACATTCGCACCTAATTCACGCAAGTTTCACAATCACTGTATCGGACATTCGGAGTAAGTTTGGTGAAAATGGATCAACTTTAAATTGATTTTAATTATTCCTGAAAATGATATGAAAATTATAATAAACATTATTTTACGTTATATCCGCTACTTATAAAACTTAGTTCTTGTCCCTTCCCTTCCCTTGCCAACCTCTTCAAAATTCCAATTTTACAATTAAATAGGCTCTCTCAAGGGATCCTTTTCTTGCAATTTTATATCCCCGCTCACATACGTAATAGGAAATAATAAGTCGTATGAATTTTACTTTTTCCATTGCGTTAAGTAGTCTTACGGATTGCATTGTAAATATATTCCCAGTGGATAAAATTTTTGTTGTATAGGAATGAAGTTGTCAATAATATTTTAATTAAATTAATTAAATTATGTGTTTTCTTTTTTCCGAGAGATGATTTTCATAAACTTTAAAATTTTGCGATTTTTTTTCTGCTTTGAAAATTTTTTGCGTGCTTGCGACAGGTCTCTCAAGTACACTCGGAGAATTGTTCATTTGCCTTTGTTTTGCTTTGCTTTGGCTTGACAAAAGCCAAAAAAAAAGAAGAGATTGATTTATTGCATAAACTACATTGCTTCATAACATTTCCATTAGCAGTTGTTTTCTACACTCAAATGCACACAAAACGTACGAAGACTTGAAGGGAATAGAATGCACAGAACATAGCCGTCCAATGTTACTATGAAATACTACAGATGTTCAGGTAATGTAAGGCACATGCTTTAGAGAAAGTAATGACAACAACCTTAAGTAAATAAAGGAATTTTTATTAAATTGTAATACTTGTACTGTATGTATGTATGTAATTGACAGTTTCATTAGAGTGAAGAAAGACAATAAGAGGCAGTCAGTCCATCTGTCGGTAGCTGTAAAGGATATGAGGTATAATCTGCATTTTTCAATTATCTGCTTGTATTGTCTATAAATTGTGAATACAAAGCAAATGAGAGGCAATGGTTGCAAGAATTGGATCATCCAAGTCGAGAATTGCAAAAATGTTTTCGTTGGTGCACAGTAATCTTGAATAGGAATAAGTGTGTTCGCTTTCTACTTTGATTAAGCTTCAAAAATTCATTTAAGGATCTCATCTTTTTTTCTAACAGATGCGGAAAGGAACCCGATTCGTAATCTGCAGCACTTTAAAAAAACAAAGAATATTTTGAATTAAAAGAAAAGAGGCACCTCTTTAAAGATCAAGAAATATTGAAGTTCCAAAACTTGGCATAACAACTTGGCATAAAATAAAAATGAAAAACGCTTTATTTGTTCTATGAAATGATAAAAGCAAATTTTCTTAGAAGTTATTCTCCATTGTGGAAAATTATAAATTAAAATTATAACTAAATCATAAAAATAAATAAATTATAAATTGTATGTAAAATAAGTAACTCAAAAATCTTGGACATATAGCCTGAGGGTTTGTGACGAATATTTTGTTACCTATAGGTTCATTAATTTATTTCTTAGTACTTTTTGTGATCTGCATTAATAACAAGTAAAAACACTATGGTGGGCCACGGCCTCCAATAAATATTCTGCACCGTCCTACAGTTATTCGCATAACAACTTGGAAAACTAAGATGTTATATTGTAAGTAATCGAAAAAATGAATGGACCCCCCTTCCCAATTGTGCTACTCAGATTCCTCTGTCTGTCCATCTCCGAACAATATTAGTAAAAATAATAAATCAACCTCTCCCCCTAGCTGTTCTGGTGTATCCGCTGCTCACCATATTGGGCAAGTCGCACGAGCTGCACAAGCAAGTGTAGTCAATTTCTCTATTTTCTCCCCTAGTATGGATGACGTCTGTTTGAGGACAGTACCCCCAAGAAGGCAATATTCGTTTCAATACCGGCGCCTGACACGTCTGATGATAACATAAAAAGTTGTCTTGCTGTAAAAGCCCCTTCCGTCCATTTGAAGCGTGTTAGCATTTTCAAGTTGGCTCCATCTCAACGTAGAGCTTTTAAGGTGTTGGTTCCGACGGAAGAAATAGAAATTTTGTTAAATAAACCATTGTGGCCAGTTAGATCCTTAATAAAGGAAATCATTCATCGGGATCGGGGTTAGGTCAACCAACATCCATTTACCAAAATGTTATAGGTCTAAATTCACAAATTCGTTCCACTTTCCTAAATTCAGTGAGGACTTCAATTTGCCACAAGTCACTTGGCGTTATAGTCTTCATGGTCACTACTTCAATATCTGATACAGCTGTTGTGTTTTTCAATGAATTATTTCATCGCAACTTACTTCAATACTACTCTACTGTGTTACTCAGTGTTTGAAATCAGGTGTTCTCCGTTTGTGTTGGAAGAGTAGTTTCCTCCGCTTCAAAAATTTGGAAACATACATCACGTTGAGAGCTATAGAGGCATTGCCATGTTGAGTGTCTTACATAAATTGTTTGAGCGAATTGTTACTCATCTTTTGCTAACAAATCTTACCTTCCTCCATTCCAGTATGGCTTCCTAAAAGGAAGATCAACTCTAGGTCTTTGGCTCCCCTTTTTACTTAGTAAAATGGATAATGTCTTATCTCCATAACAGATCCTTCAGGGTTCTATTTAACTTCATCGCCCCGCGCGAATTTCCTGCGACCTCTAATGTCCCTCAGGATAACCACTTAGAACCCGTTTTATTTAATTTATCCATAAATGCTCTCTCCTTCTGCCAAATCTTAGTGTACGCTGGTGATGTTAAACTGCTTTCTTCCTTCTCCCTAGAATGGCAATCGTATAAACTTCAAATTGTCGTAAATAATTTAGTCACACGGTGCTCATTAAATTTTATGCAATTAAAGTTAAAAAAATGCAAGAAGCTCTTTTTCTTAAGAAGGAAGTCATTCAATACTGAGTATTTCATTAATTACAAAAGTTGGAAAACGTAGATTCGTTCATCGACTTAGGGGTTTTATTCGATCAAAGAATACGCGTTAATTTGCACATTGAGCTCTCTTTAAGTAGAGCTAGGGCTTTTTATTAAGAGTTGGTCCAAAGAGCTGTGCTTAGTTAGACCAATACTTGAGTATGCCGCTGTTGTGTGGTCTCCTTTCTATAGGTGTTATGTAGATTCAATTGAATCAGTTCAAAAGCAATGCTTGCTGTTTGCCCTTAGGGATTTGGTTTGGGACCCGTTTAGCTCTTTACTTCCTTATGAAAATGGGTTACTTCTGTTATCCTTACCGTCACTTGAGAAAAGTCGTTTTATTCTTGGCGTTTCCTTCTTAAGTAAGTTAATAAATGGCACTATCGTTTTGTCCACATTATTTGGTGAGATAAACTTTAATGTCTTTAATCGCATCTCTAGACACTTTATCTTCATTAAGCTTAGTCAATGTAAATGTATTATAATTATGAGCCGTTCAGAGTTGTTTGCAGTAATCTAAATGATGTCTATCACTTACTCTTAATATCGGACTTTAACTGTTGTTAAGTGTTGTTTGCTGTTATCGGTTGCCAAGCTTTTGAATGTTTGCAACGGTGTAGGGGTTCACTTGCAACTTGGATCTGCACTGGTTGTGGATCTGCCTATGTGTTAGCTGTGTGCTTTTTTTCGTTTTTCTTATTTTTTGTTTCTATCTATTTATCTCTATCTATTTATTATTTAGCTATTTATATATATATGAATTATTATTTAATTTATTTATTTTTCTTTACTTCTCCTTATGTAGTTTAAACTAGTATTTAATAATAATTAGTATAAGATTTACTTCTAAGAGTCATTTAACTTCGGCTCTTAACTTATTTTAGCTGAGTTTCATGTGTACATAAATAAATACATAAGTACGCAATAGGGTTCATCTTTGGACCCAAACACGTCAGTATACCAAATTTCATCGAAATATCTCAAAAATAGCGACCTGCGAATTGAACACAAAAAAGCAAGGAAAATAGGCGAACAGACAATTATTCATATCATAAAAAGAACCCCTATCTCAAGTTCTTCGCGTTGTTGCACACATTCGCACAACTTTAATATGCCCTCGTAGCACAAGTTGTATAGTGTATAAAAAATATGGGTAATCACACGTAGACAGTTGCGGACAAGTGTTTTAGACTAATCTTAATGTCGGTTAATAAAATCTTGCAGAGCACGGCTATGAATCGATTAGTGATAGATATTGAGTTGTTTATTAGGGTGGAAAGAGCTTCACAAAATTGGGAAATGTTTGAAAAGATTACGGCGCATGCAAAGCCGAAAGCTGAACCGATTGAGATTCCAGAAAAGACTTTGGTATCAATGAATTCATTGTGTTGCATACGCTGTTATCATATTAGTCAAACCTGTACTAAGGCGTTAAACTAAGAGCCGTACTCTGAGCAATATCACAGAGAAGTCAAAAATGACAAGAGATTTTTTTGTTTGTGATATGTATGACTTAACAATCCGACGTTATAACAAAATCATGATTTGGTGTTTTATTTTGATTCTTTTTTTTTGAATACCAAAGTTGATATAAAGCCGAAAAAGTATGTCGAGGAAACAATTGTTTTTATCAGTCACAACACCAATATATGCCTAATGCTGTTTAGTACGGTATTTGGTGTTTGCCGTTTTCAATTAACATTTGTTTTTGAAGTTTTTCGTTTTTCAAAAACAAGAAAACCAACTCATTGAAAACTCATAAAAAATAAAATGATAGAATGCCGTAAATAAAATTATGTATGGAAAATGGTCTAAGTCTCTTAATTTCTTCGTAGAGATTTCAACTTCAAACAAGTTTCGATTGAGAAATCTACCGGCCTCTTCCGATCGGTAAATGAAAATTACAATGACTACAAATAATCTAAACATTAACCATCGAACTCTCTCGGCACATTTGGATGATGAATAAAGTTCAATTTTCAAAATTTAATCACTTGCAATATACTTCGCACTCTAATCGATGTTATTCTGACCAACATTTGGCGATTACGAGGATCTCACATTATCTGAACGTTTAATAAACTTTTTCGAAACATTTTGCTTAACTTAAGAATATTTTCGTTGAAAATTTTGGAGGCCTTCTCGAAAATGTATGAAGACCGTACATGCTATACAAAGTTTAAAACGTAGAAGAAGTCAAAAACTTAATATGTAAAATATTTAAAATCTTCAAATCACTAGTCATTCAACATATATTCCATTCTTTTAAGCCTTTTATCATTTAATGTCAATTTAATGCTTCATGTAGAAAAGTTTCTTATAAATATAATTTTTTTATTCAATTTTTCTTTACAAAAGAAAAAAATTCAATCTACTTACTGTACGAGTTCTCCACATCTCAATATAATTTAAGCAAACTTTATGTCATCTCTTCACTTTCTAATGATTTGATTGTAGAGATTCACATACACATAAACTCTTAGGCATGACCTATTCATTTAGAGCCAACGCAAACCCTCTTTAACGTTAGTATTATGCAAGGGACATTTTAATATAATAGACCAAAAAGAATTTTTGCAAACAAGTTTAAAGAAAAACAGAAGAAGCAGCAGAAGAATGGCATAATAAAATAGTTAAATTGTAATATTTGCCAGAAGGGAGAAAACCCTTAATGCTTGCTAACGTAATAAGTGGAAAAGTCAACAAAGAATGTTACTTATATAAACGATATTTAAATATAAGGAGTAAACTAAAGTGATTAAAAGTACTAAAATAGTGATAAACTTATTTTCTCAGCGCTTTCTTCTAGCGATTCTGGCTACAAAAAGCTACGCATAAAGCTAGAAGATTAACTTGTTACATGAGTAAATAAAATTTGAGTTTTGTATTTTATTTTTCTATTATCAGACCAAAGCAAAACAGGTCGCATTTAACAAATGGCATTTGAAGGCCTGCAACTACGGAGAAGAACAAAATAGTTTTAAAAGTTTAAAAAAAACAATAAATTTTAGCCAATGCTAGTCTAATATAACTGGTTATCAACAATTATTTTTAAGAAAATAAAAGGAAATGATCAAACAACTGATGTTTAACACTAGAATTATCGAGTAGCTCGCAAGACAGACCATCAAACAGAGAACCACAGCGACGAATGAAGAGATTAACAATACGAATGGACAATTGTACGACTTGAAAAACGGACTGACACAAGAACTTTGAGTAAATATGCAAGAGGTGAATAAAAGGGTAGACGAAATAAGTCACGTGGACTAATATGAACAGGTGCAATGAACGCATTAAGCTAACATTTCAGTCGCCGACAAGGGAGAAACCTAAGTGATCAGACGAATAGGGCAAAGAAAGATGGGTAAAGAGAAGGATCAATGCAAGGTTGAAGTGGCGCATGTGACTAAATAGTTCCAAACAACTATGCAGATACACCCTACGATCTCTTTCATATGTTTCGCTCGATGTACAAATGCTAAAGTAAAAGTGCGTAAAATTATTTTCATCCTTTGTTTATTAATACTCCTTCCGCAAATCTTGTAATGCTTGCTCTAAGCAAAAGTTGGTTTGGTTTAAGCAAATCAACGTAGTTTCATCTACCAAATACGCAAAACCTTGCACATAACAGTGTTATTATCCTAAAATAAATTTACGAAAACGATTTATTCAGTATATTTATATTCATCTATTTTATATCTTTTCCATAGAAGGTGAGTAATCTATACAATTTTATTAGACATGAAATAAATTAATTCTTCTTTATTGTTTGTCTTATAAATGTTTTTTTAACTTTGTATAAACATCTTAAAGCTATAGCTCAACTATATGTGTTGTGACATACACCTCGAAGCAGTTTACTTTCTGCTGAGTTTTCTCTTGTCTTTTTAATAGTGTCTTAAGTCTTATGGTGCCTCAGCAAAAATTCTTGCCTCTCAAGTACGCATTATATCTTAGTCGATTAGTTTTGATGTTAAAACTTATAAGAGTGTAACAAACACTAAAAAGGTACATAGATTTGAAAAAATTTGTTTTATGCCAAATACATTGCTAAAAGTTTAAAAGATTAATAAATTTAATTCCTAATCAATTTAGTGTATATTGTTGTTAGTATCATAATTGGTTACCGGAACCACTTAAGGATGAACAAATTGTTTTGAAATTTTTGGTCCTTTTTTTAACTATTTTTTCCTTCTTCCCGTTTTCATTCTTTTTAAGTTTTCTTTTATTCTCATAGTAGTCGTCAGTGTAACTGTACTTGTCTACAGGGAACATAAGACATCTATAATGTAACTTACCGAGAATTGATAAAATTAAAAGCTCGACTAAATTGAATGAAATAACCCACTAAATGTCGTACAATGGCTAGAAGCAAAACGAAATTATCTTTGTAAAATTTATTGATTGATCAACGTTCTCTCTCAATATCTGCGTTTTTAACTAAAGCACGGTGATCCTTCAATGAAACCATTTAGCTTAGTATAACGTTTAATACAATAATATGGATGGTGTTTACATAAAGTGGATAGCATCACTAATTGATGCGTACACTCTTTATGTAGAGTAAAAAATCTCACCTATTTTCACTGTCTTTTACATGCTTCATTATCTTTTACAATACTTGTTATATAGGGCGCATTAGGTGCATTATAGTGACACTGTTTGATTCAAAGAAACATTCTATTGCAAATGGATTAGAGCAGCCGAAGTTTACGGTAACCCCACATACATCTTCCTATTTTGAAAAACTCGGTGTATGAAAAAAAAAATTGGCCAAAAAAATCTTAAGAAAATTTGAAGAAGTAAGCATTTAGCCCTTTAGCCATAAGCCCTTACATACCAGGAAAGGATAGTTTTAAGTATTTTATAATAACAATCGTTACGGAGAGCAGCTTCTTATATAAATTTACTGTTAGAAATTTGAACTGGATTGGTCTCTTTTTCAGACATTCTCCTTTATTGACGTTCCCATTAAACGCAAGCCTTTTTAAAGTAAAACGATGTAATTCTTAATAATTTATGTTAAAAATTAGTTCAACGTAGTGATATCTCATAAAAATTTATTATGCTTAATTTGGACTACATTGGCCTATTTTTCGAATCCTTTTCGTTACAAAAACTGATGCCTTAGAAAGTGCAAGTAATTGTCGGCCTAACTATAACATGTCAACGTTACTTATTTCAAATTTTTGACCCCACCTTGTCATTTAACATTCGAAAATTGCTTCAAATTTTTGCGTCAAGATTTGCGAACCTGACAACGAACAAATACATCCTTGTGGACAACATTTTTAACCGACGTATACGGTGCTTTCTTTGCAACAAAGACACTCAAGGACTTAAAAGTGGCAGGAAAAAGTATTATATGCTTATACATAACGTTCAGCAATTGAGTAAAAGTAGACGCTTAAGATAAAAAGTGTTGGCTAAACCTTCATAAAAGTTATAAATAAAAAACACCGTTTAAAAAAAAAATACCAAAATCCATATATAAGTAAATAAATAATAGAAAAAAAAGAAAAAAAAAACTATATCGACGTCTCACACAGAAGCACACTTTTAGACGATGTGGGTACATGCTAGTAGCGAACTACCAAACTAATCCAAGCGTGCAAAAGCTTATCAACTCATAGTGGCAAACATATCAAATCTAGCAGCGAATCGTATGAAGCATTAAAGATTGAAGGTTGGTTTAGGCACGACGTCCACAAAATAAGCATATTAAGAGAAGTTGCTTCGCTAGTATTTAAAGACTGATTTGATAATATTTAAAGATTTGTCCTGCGGGGTTAAGTATCTCATAACTCATTGAATTTTATAAAAATAAAATTTGTTACAGAGCGGTTAGCAGTGTTGACGTTTATCTCGCTTAATAAAGTCAGCGAATCTGTTACATCATTTATTAATTCCACTAGGAAGGAAAAATTTAGGATCACTCTACCTTTCTCCGGTGAAGGCAAAGCAACTTTTTTTCATACGTTAGAAAAGATATTAGCGGATCCCAATTTGGACCCTAAGAGTAAAGATTAATTGTGGACTGGTTCAATTGACTTAGCGTAGCCCCGATAGGGAAAGCGACCACAAAACATAAGCATATTTAAGTTTAAGTCTAACTAGACTCATTTGTAGCTGTCCAGTCATGCAGCTTCCGGGTATGTTTGATAAAACCTATTTTTAATTTGCAAAAAAAAACACTATAGAAAAGTCAAAGCCCAGTTGCTCTGGTGAAGAAAACTTTACCGTTTGTACCACTTTTAAAGCAGTTATCATCATGAGGTCGAACCTTATTTGATACTAGGTCTTTTTACATAAGACACAATGATGAAAAAAGTGAAAAGAATATTCCAGCCTCGAGGATCGGAATTCATCACTAGTTTTCTAGCTAACTTGAGATATTTAGGTAGAGTATTAGTGCGATTTTAAGAGTATGGCGCAACCGACAACACAGCTAACGAGAGAGAATCGATTTCTTGAAAAGAAGTTCGGCGTTTGCGTGTTTACTTCACGAAATAAACGTCAAAGATTCCTTCCGACTCACTGTAAGAAATTTTAAAAAGTGTTTTACCTACCAAGCAAGTATTGACAAAGAACAAGCACGAATTGTGGAGTGAAATGTTTCTTATCAAAATTTTAACATCGCCATGACTGACACAACAAACAAGCATGTTTTTAGCCGTATTAATTGAGGTTTCTCGAACGACGCCACACCAGATTACAGGCGTTTCGCGAAATAAAGATAATTGCTGTTTTAAGGGCTCCATTAAGTAAAATAACCAAAAAAAAAAAAAACTTAAGAACAATTGTTTATTGTTTTACTGTTACGAACTTAATATTTTAAAACATCCGTTGAGAGCAACAAGGCATTATAACAATAGTAAGCGCATAATAATAAGCCCTTTCTGAAACCTTAATGAATTAATACTCATAGATCTGCTAAACACGCATAAGAACAAAAGACACTTAGCTCAGCTCAGCTCATATATAGAAAACAATGAACGTGAAATCACTTCGTGGAAGATAATTAGCAGAAGTCGTATAGGTTTTAAGAGGTAACTGCAAAGCTTCCCAAGTAATATTACTCATGATGAACAAAATCAGTTTACACCACCAAATAAGGAGAATATTGAAAAGCAATAAATTTACGCCTTAAGGCGGCTTACAACACAAAATGTAAATTTGCTTCAGTTCTGCACTGAATTTTGCATTATCTGGAAGTGGTGTTGCATTTGCCTTTTGTTTTTCAAAATCAAATTTTGAAAGCTTACGTTTCTGCAGAGTCTTGCAAAACGAGAAAATTGCACGGATTTTCAGCTTTAATTATCTAATTCTACTCATTAGCATCAATCAAAGTGTTTTCCATTTACCTGAAGCAATTACCGCTTATTGTACATATATGATACGGTTTAATTATCAGCAAAGGCAAGAAGAACTAACAAGCAACAATGAAAACCGAATACAATGCAATAAATGAGAACGAACACGCGCACATATGGACAAACCGACACAAAGTAGTTATCTTTAAATAAGTTTTCTATCGTTCTTCTCTCTTTGATAAAAAGGAAAAGTTTGTGCCTTTTTTTGTTTTTTTTTTTTTTCTGCAAAGTTTGTGTAGCAAGCGGTAACACTTTCAAATACAAACAAACAACACAAAACAAAGTAAGTAAATCGAAAGGAACTAAAGCACAAATAGAAAATATAAAAAAAGATAATGTGTAACTTTCTTTTTCTTTTACAGGAAAAATGCACAACAGCATAGACTAACAATAATATACTAAACAGAAAACACATTTTCACACAAACATCTGTAAAACTTTAATGCAAACATTGTTTGCTATGTATAGAAGTTTAGAAAAGAAACTTGTTGTTGCATTGTTGTTCATTTCTTTGTGTACGTCGTCACACTACAGAATCATAGTTCAGTCTTGTGCAAAACTTAACCAATCGAGCTGATATTAAAGTGCGAGCAACAGCACAAATTTCTGCCAATTATTAGTAATATTCTTAGAACGAGGAAAAGAGAAACGATAGTAAATTCGACTGCAATTTAAAGCAAATAAACTGATGTTTCCTTCTCTTTTCGGCCTTTTAAAAATCTCCAGATACAGGCATTGGAAAATACACTTCAAATTTTAAATAAAAATTTATAAAATAAATTAAACGAAGAAACGAAGAAATTCAAATATTGCTGATAATACATGTGTATGTAAACATTGGATATCAAAAAAATAAATGTTATTGAATTTATTTTTCTATCTATTTTACCGGTATTTAAGTCTGCATGTATTGAATATCCCTTTGGAATACCCATAAACGCCGACCTCAAAATTCTTAATTGATTTTTATGCAGAAAGCATTCAAACGCCAGTATCAATGCACACTACGTAAAGAACTTTTAAATAAATGCAGAAAGAGTACATTCGCACGCGAAGCGAAATAGAGGCCAAAAACGCTAACACACGAACACACATTTATGCACGGATGCACTACAGCAAAAAATCACATAAAAGGTAAAAAAAGATAACTCCAATAATGCATGTAAGAAAAAAAGTCAGAGTCTAAGCTAGCACAACGTTCCTTCATTGTATGAAACGAAACAAACACGAACAAGTTACCAACAACGGCCAAACTACTAAACAAAATACATCTGAGGAGCAATGGCAAACTAAGGGGCCAGACCTGCAATTTAAAATAAGGAAATATCAGACGCACACTTGAATAATGGTAACCTGGAGGAAGATTGGTAGAAAGCATATTTCACCAAATCATTGTAATTTATTTATTATAACCACCAACGAAGGACGGGCTATACTCATTTTGCGGCATCCAAAAGCAATCTACACACTTTCTATAAAGCATATATATTCTTAATCTGGATCGATTAAACCACGTCTGTCCGTCTGTATGCCTTTGTGTGGTGTACGTTTTCCTAGTCGCAAAAATTAACATTGCAAATTTCTGCATGCAAGTTGGCATTGAAAATAAGCCAAATAGGCACATGCGCGCAGCAAAGCGTAAGGAGGACACGATCGCGCTTCTCTAAGTAGAAATTTAGGTGCCATTTTGCTCATTTAGCAAACTCTACTATTTATGTGTAAATATGGAAAAAATCGGCTAGGTCCACGTATGGTTACATGTGATTAGATTTGTTTTTTTTATTTTTCCGCAGAAGGAACGCTTAAAGTCATTTTATACATTCCTCAAATAAAAATATATTATCTGTGTAAAAAAGCCTTAATCCTAAAATGAATATGGTGGACACCACAACTTGGTCTTAACAACACCGTCCCCTAAATTTTCTTACCAATACCTTTTGGTGAAGTAAAGCATGAAATATAAATTTCATCCCATTCACCTTTTTATGACAATAAACAAAAGGATGGGGCTCTAAAGATTTTAATGGTGGTGGGTACGGGTGATTCGGCCCCGGCCAAATATAACTCGACAACATTGTCCTTTTTCTCCGCTTCATCGATTTAAGTTTCTGAACTACTTCAGTTGCAGAAATCTGTCCGTTCACCAGCATTATAGGACGGTAGTCAAATGAATTAAAATGACTGCAATGTGCCAGAGATCTGAAAAATTCAGGAATATATATTGCAAGAAATCAAAATCACAAAATTCACCGATATTTGTAGAAGTCTTTCTTACAAGAGAGACAGCAACCGGCGCAATATGACAACACCAAAACAAATATATAGAATATGAATCTATAGAATATAAGAATGTAAAAACGGGGAAATAATATGAGGTTATGAGAATATGAAAACGTAAGAATATCAAAATATGAAAATACATTGAGGGCAAGATTTTACAAAAAATGGCAACAAATTTTAGACACGCTTTGCATGGCAATAAGAATTGCAAAACCACTCCCGCAAGCCAATCTACTGGGAGGGAGAGAGAGAAAAAGAAGAAGAATCTACTGTGAAGCCCTTCAAAACTTGTACTATACGATGACGTCAGTACTAATTTTTTCCTTGCTGTTTTGGCCAAAATACGCCGAACAATCCTTTGGGATCGTTTATGATTCTGTTAAAAAATAATAGAAAGTTAAATATTGACAAGGGTCAGCCCGCAGAAAACAATGCCAAAACAACAAGAGAGATGTTGTCCGCTTAAATAAAAGTCACTTATGAAGATATTAAGCAATATTTCTTTAAGCAAAAGCGAATATTTATGTTATTTAATCATCGTTGCCTTAAAAATTATTGACGCAAATTTACTATTGAAAGTTTGTCAAAACTGGCACAATCGAAAAGAGTACAGCATCAAAAGCAGTGGCTATATTTTAAATTAAGAAACACTAAGCAAAATTTTTTAGTTTCAGGATGTTCGAGTTGAAAAACGTCAAAAAGGAAATGTTAAACATCAAGACTAAATTTGACTTGAAATCTCTTTTTTCTTCGCAAATATCGTTCAATTTGTTGTTGAGTTTGTTATTTGGCCTGCTATGATTTTTCTTTCAGCCTTAATATGCCTTAGCATATGGTTTTTGAGAAAAATTAACCTTGACAATAGCATCAATATATCAATATATTGAATTGTCAATTTCTGGCAACGTCTTCCCTCTGACATTTTTTGGCTCTGATGTGCACTGACGTAAGTGATATTTTATTTTCTTCACTAGATTTTATTCAGGAACGAATTTTTCAACTTAAAACTTTCGAAGTTGCTCGAGGTACATATTATTCCAGTTTTCTGAGAGCCGTGAAGGCAATTAATATCAAGAGAAGTTTCATTTAGAGTAGATTTCATAAAGAGACAAAATAATGTTCCGTTTGCCTGTGACACTTGCCTGTTCAAGAATTACGAGCCAATTAGCAGTGCGAGGCTATGCCAAAGATGTAAAAATGGGTCCGGAAGTCCGCGCTATGATGTTGCAAGGAGTCGATGTGTTAGCCGATGCTGTTGCTATCACAATGGGTCCAAAAGGACGTAACGTCATTATTGAACAGCCATGGGGTTCACCTAAAATAACCAAAGATGGCGTCACAGTGGCTAAATCAATTGACTTGAAAGACAAATACCAAAACATTGGTGCAAAGTTGGTACAAGATGTGGCCAATAATACCAATGAAGAAGCGGGCGATGGGACAACAACTGCAACTGTGCTGGCTCGCGCGATTGCAAAGGAAGGTTTTGAGAAGATTTTCAAAGGCGCAAATGCTCTTGAGATACGCCGTGGTGTAATGATGGCCGTTGATATCGTTAAGGATCATTTAAAAAGTATGTCACGTCCCGTTAACACTCCAGAAGAAATCGCACAAGTAGCTACAATTTCAGCTAACGGTGATCATAATATTGGTAATTTGATAAGCGAAGCCATGAAAAAGGTAGGCCGCGATGGTGTTATAACTGTTAAGGACGGCAAAACGCTAACCGATGAACTGGAAGTGATTGAAGGCATGAAATTTGATCGCGGATATATATCACCATATTTTATCAATTCCTCAAAAGGTGCTAAAGTTGAATTCCAAGATGCTTTTGTTCTGTTCTCAGGAAAGAAAATCTCATCAGTTCAAAGCATTATACCTTCTCTTGAACTAGCCAATCAACATCGCAAGCCGTTGGTTATTATTGCCGAAGACATCGATGGTGAGGCATTGAGTACATTGGTAGTAAACCGTTTGAAGATTGGCTTGCAAGTGGCGGCAGTTAAAGCCCCAGGATTCGGTGACAAACGTATAGCTGCTCTTACGGATATGGCTATTGCTACAGGCGGCATTGTTTTTGGTGATGATGCCAATATCGTTAAATTGGAAGATGTTAACATCAATGATTTGGGTAAAATTGGCGAAGTAGTCATTACCAAAGATGACACTTTGCTTTTGAAAGGCAAAGGCAAGAAAGAAGATGTTCAACGTCGTATTGAGCAAATCAAAGATCAAATTGCTGAAACAACTTCGGATTTCGAAAAAGAGAAATTGCAAGAACGTTTAGCACGTTTGGCTGCTGGTGTAGCCTTGTTACGTGTGGGTGGTTCGAGCGAAGTGGAAGTTAATGAAAAAAAGGATCGTGTGAGGGATGCTCTTAATGCTACTCGAGCCGCAATTGAGGAGGGAATCGTACCAGGCGGTGGCACCGCATTATTACGTTGCATAGCTAAACTAGAAGCTTTAAAAGTTAATAACCACGACCAAAATATGGGAATTGAAATTGTTCGCCGTGCTTTGCGTATGCCTTGCATGACTATTGCCCAAAATGCTGGCGTTGATGGAGCTATGGTTGTAGCTACGATCGAATCCAAAGAAGGCGAATATGGTTACGATGCTCTCAAAGGTGAATACTGCAATCTAATTGAAAAGGGTATAATCGATCCTACAAAAGTGGTGCGTACAGCTTTAGTAGATGCTTCTGGTGTAGCTTCTCTTTTAACCACTGCCGAAGCTGTTGTTACTGAAATTCCAAAAGAAGGAGGCGATCCTGCTAATATTGGTGGAATGGCCGGCATGGGAGGCATGGGCGGCATGATGTGAAATATTTTCTGGTCTTATAATTATTGAAAACATGTCACTTTTTTGATATTCCAGTTAAATTACCTATCTTCGTATATTCTCATTTCAGATCACTATTTTGTTGTTATACCAAACGCAACAGCATTATCATTATGTAATAAAAATTTTTATCATTAATTCTTTTTAAATAAAATAGTTTAGAAAGAATACAAGGAGTAGTTTTTTAAAAAAATCTAAAAAGAATTCCTACTGTACGCACATATATGTAGAGACTTTGTGGAGAATATCGGAACTAGTAGGGAGATAGACTTTAACTGCGCCTTCGACAATGGATACAATTCATTCATCATGCATTCAAAAAACTCGCTTAAGGGTTTCGTTTAAGTAGAAAGCACCAAGTTGTAATCTGTACCAAAAATCAGCTGAGGCAACAGGGAAGAATTTAGAAAGTTGATGAACTTACAAAATATAGGTCTATGGCTTTTTAAATTTCTGATGTTAATTAAAAAGAACATTAAAATCTATCTGGAAATGTCCTTTTCTTCATGTTGATCTTATTTTATATCGTTATATATATATAATTATTATTTCCTTAACCTTTCAATATCTTCATTACATCCGTTTCTGCGAATAACGGTGTACCTGAATTTTGGTGCCTTGCTAGGATTCTGTAACTTATTTTACCATAGCTCTTTTTGCAAAGCATTTGGACGAACCTATTTATCATTTCAATAAAGAAATGAGTATATTTGCAATTACTTTAAATAATTGTTGGAAATAAATTGTATGCGAACTTACTTGAAAGAGCTAAAGATATGAGAGAGAGGCACGCACGCACGCACGCACGCACGTATACATATATGTATATATATATATATATATATATATATATATAAACCTTTAAAATATCTCTTTCTCTCTAAAGATTTAATATCTTCAAATTAATTAAAGCTATTTACGATAACAAATTCATTTATTTACATATGCAGAGGAAGTTTCAAAGTAAGCAAATGTGTATATAGTAAGACAAGTAAGAACATTATAGGCGGACATCGCCAAACTTTACATACCCTATACATCACTTCGCCTAATACAGCTATTCGCTCCTTTCGGTAATAATATCCCAAAAAGTACATGAAAACCCGCAAATTGGAATGTTCGATTTTCTCTCCATTTAAGAGTTTGCCGTTCGTGATAGTGCCTGTATAACTCGGGACACAAAAATAAATAGACTTATATGATTCAAATTTCCAAAATAGACCCATTTGGTTCAATTTAGGTCCACTTAATTTTCATACCCTACACCACTTGTGGTACAGGGTATGTTAACTCAACGCGGTCGTATGTAACATGCAGAAGGACTTAATGGATGCATCCACCTTTTATTATACTGATTGATTCAGAATCATTATCTGAATTGATCTAAGCCTGTCTATCCGTCGCTGCGTCTGATTTCTGCCGATGTCATTTGTATTCAAGCTACAGATCGCAATTTCAGGGATTATTGATGAAATTTGGTATAGTGACGTGTTTTCACCCATAGACGAACGCTGTTGAAAATCGTTCGGATCAGTCCACTTTTTCGACCACTCCCCATATAAGGCCCATTTCCGAAAAGTCGTTATATGGAAAAAATTGTAATTTTCAACATTTTTCGGCAAAAGTGGCTAAGTAGCAGTATTTCGCCATCCTAAATTGATATGAAAAGTTAGGACCGGCTGGGGCAATTTTTGAACCCCTCTCATATAGCGAAAACTGAAGTTCATACGACAAGAAGGTATAATTTTCAATGCTTCCCCAGAACTATGCACATGAAAAATATGCCTCTATATATAAACAAAATGTAATATTTTTGTTCTGTAATAAAAATAAGAATTGTGTTAGACAATGTGGCGTAGAGTATTTAAAGGTCGGCCTTCCCGACTATACATTCTTACTTGTTTTATTTAACTACTATCAAGAGCGAATTTTCAACACAACAAAATTTCCAATTAGGCTTTTTTGGCAGGGTTTGCGTTCCATGAGAGTCCTAATATGCGGCGGCATCTAAAAATAGACCTACCTGCTCCAAATTCGGTGAGATAGATTTCTTTGTCAATTTACAATTATGAGCCTATTTTCACCATGAAATATTTGCAAACTCGACCATACAAAGTTTTAGTTTCCGCAGGAATGGTTATATGAGAGGCGGTTCCAAAAATTTCGCCGGCCGCTTCAAAGTTTCCACGCCGATTTAGAATGCTGAAAACTACTACTACCTAGTCGCTTTTGACGAGAAATTTTTAAAATTTCGGAAAAGTGGACCGATCCAAACCGTTTCCAACAGCGTTCGTGATTGAGCCAAAGCACGTCAGTGCACCAAATTGCATCAAACTATCTCGGAAAGAGCGATCTGAACCTTGAACACAAAAATAAGTGGATAGATGGCAGATGGGCAGAAAGACTTCGATCGATTTAGAAAATGATTACGAATCGGTCGGCACTAACTTAATATATCCTGTACCACCAATGGAGTAGGGTATAAATACATTTTCTTTCTGTAGAACATAATAAAGGAATATAAAAACTTGCGCTGAAATAGTGAATATAATAATCTAATAGCCATTCATATGCACAGTACGGTACGAATTGTCTAAATACAAATAATACCAAATAACATAACAATTTAATTTGAAATGCAACAAATAAAACACGAATAAAGAGATTGCCTTAGCTTGGATACAATGTGTTCATGCAAACGTATTAAAGAAGAAAAAAACTAAACGAAGAAACGAAAAAACACGCTCTGATGAGAGTAATAAATGTGAAGAATAACCGAAATAGACAAATAAACAGTTAGATAGACAGGAAGCCTCACAGACCATACAGCCAACAAAACTGACGGAGAAGCGGACTATTTTAGAAAATCAGACAGCAACGTATGCAACCAACTAACGAGATAGTCGAGTGAGTGACATGTAAGCCTGCTCTTGCTTGCTTGCCTGTATGCATTAACACGCATTATTACATACATAAAACTGCATTTTTATTCTATAAAAAATACTTTCCACTCAACTAACGACGATTGTGCATAGACACTAAGCTATTGTTAACCGACGGTAAGGTTACATTTTTTCTAAACCTAGTATTTTATCATATACATATGAAGTTGGTGCTCGTAAATTGTATAAATTTCCTTTTTTGTGTGCAACAAATAAAAATTAAACATGTATAAGTTTTCAGAAAAATAGAAAACAAAATTTCAGGTAATGGATTTTAAACCGCATTTTGCTGCTGTTGTTCACGTAGAAATGTTTTCATGTACCCTACGTCACTTTTATGCGCCTACGTATGCAGTATATAGAATGACTTATGATGAGTCTGCGTTTCATTGTAGCGATTCCACCTCACTCTGCACGAGACAATTTTCCAGACTACAATTTTCAAAATATCCTCTTATATACTATTCAAAATTAGATTGCATCAGACCGTTTTGATGACCCCTTCTAATTAATATTGAACAACGTGAACATCATTTATAACAGTCTTTAAATGGACAAAGACTACAGTGAGTCTCATTAATACTGGGTTTTTTCGCTCCACAAAAATTAAACGCTTATTAAACCTAGTCCATCGTCCGAACATAAAAATATTTTACTATTTTGTACTACTAGGGAATGCATATTAAAATATAAAAAAAGAAAATTATTCCAGTAGACAAGAAAATTAAATAGCTTCAAGAACTCAATAAACATGGCGTCATTTGGGTTTTTCCATATAAGAAAGAATACGAAAAAAAAAAGTTTATTATTAAAAATTAATATCTGATGGGGTATCGTTTTCGCTTAATAACGTCATTTAAACGTTTTGACATATTTGGTATAATTTTTCTTGTGTAGGAAACAAGCATCTTACTCCACTCTTCTTGTGGTCTATTTTTCAGATCTTGGACGGAAGAGATTGACTGTTTTCGCACACGACGGTTTAATTCATCCCACGTATTTTTAATGAGGTTCATGCCTGGTGATTTGTGGAAGACTGTCAAGCACCTTGGGGTTGTTATATAAGAGCTATTCCCGAATTAAGCGGGACTTATGCTTGAGATCGTTATCGCAGTGGAATATGAATTTTTCCAAAATACCAAATTTGTCCACATCTCTTTCTATGCTTTCCTATTTTATAACGAAGATTGTTAATGTACAGTGGCAACCGTGGATCACACTGCTCTATTTTTGTGACATATTCCCTTATAGGGGCTATCATGGAAAGTTAGTGGCAACAAAGTCTACTTTTAAATAATTTAAGAAAAAACTAGATAAAGAACAAAAAATATTTTGAATACTAGATTTATTAAACTTGTACGACAACGTTTTAAGTTTTGACCGGTACTCTGTATAAATTTTTATTTTTTATCATTTTATGAAATTCCTAATACTCATGAAATTCTTGTCTTTTGATCATAATAGGCATACTGGTACGGACCACTACATTGTCGGCCTTTGCCAGCTATAACGTTTTACCTTGTTATTTTCGTAGTGGTTTGTACACACGGCCTATAATCAGTTAACAACGTATTCTCTAGGAGAAAAAGCTAATATTGATTTGACGAAACAGCCATGAATGCCATCGAGTGACAGGTCTGGTACTAGTCGGTATTAAGCATCAGGCTCACTTCTTGATGTCATTACAGTTATCCAAACGTTGCGAGTTGAAGAAAAAGACCTTTGCTTATCTTAAAACAAATTTTGTATATGCCGATATCTTAAGCAAATATTTTTGAGAAGATGAGAGGTTACGTAGAATTTCTGAGTTTTGCAATTGTAGGATCTTCTCTATGCGTAAACAATGAAGCTATTTTCGACAAGTGTCGGTTTATATGCATAAAGCGTTCTTTCTCTATTTAATTCGAAGAAAAGTAGTTGTGAAAGACTTTAATGCCTATCCGATGAAGCACATTGCATTCTACCCAAAGTGGTTACGTTGCCGCAAGTGTGGTGATTTCGCAATCAAAGAAAGGGGGTGACTAGGAGTTAAACTAGAAAGCATTGAAAAGGGTTCAAAGGTGGCAGGTAATAGGCTGGCACTTCAGGATATATACTCCTGGGACTTGCCCACCGCAATGATAAAATTAATTTACTTATCCATTAATTTATAGATTTCAAAAAGCGATTGCACTATTCGCTTAGTTACAGCTATAGAGAACGTGAGTCGTGCCGTACCATATGTGCACTCAGTTCCTTTTTTAACTGAATTTTATATTTTGTAAATTTAAATTTATATACGCAAATGAAAGGCAAATACATATTTTCTTTATTTTGTTGTTATTTATTTATTTGCTTGCATACACACCTCATCATATCCATATAGTCTAGAGTAAAGATGAAGTTCAGTAAAAAGATGAAGTTCATGGAATACAGAGATGCAGAGTCGCATAAATTCAATAACAGTAAGCCAACAACTCATAACACTGCGCGTTTGCGCAACCAACCACTGATATTAAGGTTACGGAAGTAAGCGATAACCAAAGAACAGTATTTTCAAGTGCGAATCACTATTGAAACGAAAAGAAATCGAACCATTTTTGAAGTGATTTATAACGGGCGATCAAAAGGAATCACATATAACAACAAAGTGCGAAAATTATCGTAGCCCAAGATAAGTAAGTTTGCAAACTTGATTACAAAGCCGCGGTTAAAACATCCTTCGAATTTGGTTGGTTTGTCTCCCCTGTCAACAACTAGTGAAATTAGGAGGTGCAATTGGCGCAAGGTGTTCAAAATGCCACACACTGACTCGATCACGCATATTTTTAATGACTATGTAAAACTTGAGCAGTTGGGAAGGTTTGTTGCCTTGTTTGTTTCGATTTCCGCAAAACGCTGTTCATGATGTGAAGCTGACTTCGAAAAATGCCTGTGATAATCATAGGGCCCAGTTTTTCCTCCGAAAATCCGAAAAATTCTGCAACAATTGTATATGGATTTTATTAGAAAAAGACGGTCGGCCAAAATTGGACCAATTTGGTTAAATGAACTTTATTTATAATATAAACACTATGTGGTTGAATTTTAGAGAAAACCCATTACAAACTCCTTTTTCGGCCTCTTATATAAAAAATACAAGAAATTATAAATTTCAAGATATAAAAAGCAACATCAAGCACATACTTTGCTTGACCAGTCAACTTTTGATTTTTATCATATCTTGTAGACTGTATGGCAATGGCATAGGTACAAAAATATTCTCATATACATAAGTGTATAAGGTATAGATCACTTCTTGCTCCAACACTGTCACCCCTGCAAGCATACTAATCCATCACCCTTAACGTGCACAGGTATAAGAAACATTCTATTTTTTTGTTTTTACGGTTTTAACAGAGCATACCGTTCTCTTTTTCCTTTATGGCGTATAATATCATCATTGGCCCATTAAATTAATAAATTAAAAGAAGGCGAAATAACACTCTTTTCGGCAAGCAACAAAGTCAAAATAAAAAATTTTGATCAGCAGCCACAGAAGTGGCATCAAAACCAATTTGGTAATTAAGTTGAGAAAAAACACAAAATGTAAAAAGTGGAAACAGTGGTACAGAAAAGAGAACTAAATCGATCAAAACCATATCAAAAACTAAAAGGATTAAATATTTACTAACGACTACAATATTAAAATTCCAAAAAAACGGTTTCTCGTCCAGTTCGCGTCCATGGTCCGGTTTTCGCAAAAAAATACTTTGAAAGAAGATATTTGTGCTTCTACATTATAATCTCAGTGCTCACCCTACTTTTCGTCCTAGAATTTATTCTTTTGGCCTAAATAAATATTATTACAAATTTCCGCTAATCTCGATACGGTCGGTATCACTAGTTCGTGGATATTATTGTTAAGAGAAATGCACTTCAGAATTCTTTTAACTCCAAGTTCTTTATTTACGATCTACTCTTTAAGGCTAGGATTATTTACATTTTACTTTGGCAATACTCTCGTCTTCTCCACTTTAGTATTCTTTTTCAACTCAAATGTTCTCGTACGACTAACTCTGCCTTCCGCAAATAGTCTACTTACATACATTTTTACAAGCATGTTATCCGCCTGAGTGGCCGAGTAGACAAGAGTCTCGACTAGCATGTCAATGGTCGTGGGTTCAAACCTCAAGTGCGGTAGAGTTTTTAATAATAGCCTTAGACGCTAGTGCTTTAAGACTTTAGTCTTAGAATTTATTCTCTGGCTAAATTTATATAATAATAATAATAATAATAATACAAGCATGTTACTATTACTTAACTTCATGGTTTCATTTTTAATCTGCAGCTGTATGACGCGCCACGCATGTGCACCTGAGTTTTTCCCTGTGCTTTTCTGCTAATCTTTTTCGTCGGCCGAGAGTTGCATGACGCGCCGTGAATATGCACTAGGAAATTAGTTGCTTGGGAAAAATCAATTGGTTAGCGTTAACTGGATTTGGGATTTTCGTAACAATATGACAATAATATCCGCGAATAGCACTGGAAAGCCCGCGGCTTCAGCTGTTGTGAAAAAATATCTTGAACGGACAAAATATAAATGGGATTTTGTTCGGATATTACAATAACCGGATTGTTGATTGACACCAATAGAATAACTAAGAAATTCTACAAATTTTCGAATTTCATGATTAGTAAAAATTTTTTTCTAAATTTTTTTGGGTTTTTTTTACTTCATCTAAAAGCATGCAAAGCAACGCTCATAGATGTATAAATAATTTTGGATATTTGAGAAAATACGAAAATTTGTGAAAACAGCACGAACAGCAGCATTAAAACGAGCAGCGAATAAAGTGAATAACATTTTTGTAACAGCACCGAAGGATGGGAGGTATATTCATTTTGTTAAACCGTTTGCAACGCGCAGAGGACAGAAGAAGGCCGCTCCAGAAATTTCACAGAGTATATATTTTCTTGATCAGCATTAAATTTTGAGTTGATTTAAGCGTGTGCGCCTGTCCACCTGTCCAATTGCCCGTCTATTCGTCTGGTCATTCTCCTGGCCGTCAAAATGAAGCTATCGACTTCAGGCAGAATTATTGGAAGTTCTTGTACGCAGGTGGGTATTGCAAATCGGCCAAGAAAGTTTCGTTCACTTGAAACAAGTTTTGAAAGCAATCGTAGAATGCACGCGAAACTCGTTTGTTCGAAGCATATGCGAGGCGCGTAATCTACAATATCACCGTTGTTACTAAGTATTAGTACCAGTTTCTCTGTTTCCTTATGTTTATAGCAATTTAATAGAGAGAATATGCTCGACTACTTTCTTTTCCGCGTGAAGGGCAAAGAAGTCCTTGCTATTAGATTACATATATATCAGTGTATTTTTTTATCTCGTATGCGTTGCACAAACGTATTTTGCTTTTGAGTTTTTAGTTCATCTTAATTTTTTATACTAATTAAAAAAATCTATTCATTCTTTTATTGTTAAAATTAACATAAATATTTAAAATATTTTCATTGATAAGCTTATGATTTTCTACACTTTTTTTTATTGATAAAATTAGTGCAATGGCTTTAATTTTTTTATTGTGAAATGAGTTTAAATACCTTCATTTTTAATTAACAAAATTAATATAAATTGTCTTTAACTACCCAAATTGTTGTTGCTCCTAATAACAATAAAATTGAAATAATTAACTGAATTCATATAAATAATTTTGAGTTTCTTCGAACTTTTATTATTTTCATATAACGAACTAGCTTGTTTCAGTACATTTCCTGGCTACACGAAATAAATTATCCTTGCACAACCGGAATCATCTCTCTGAATCACGCCTTGATCGATAGGCAACACCTACCAATTTAAGTGCATACACTGCTTCCCCTTAAAGATGATAATATCTCGCTGACAGTGTAATCTTACTATGCTACAATTCCACAAACCATTCATAAAAAACAAATGTTTTAATAGTTTTCTAGTTAGAAACTTCTTTCGTTCTGTCCCCATCAGTTTTTCTTATCAGTTGTCCTCATTCGCAAAACTCAAATCTGCGCTCGATAATATATTACTTACATTATTTTAATTTCTCTATCTAAGAAGGCAGCTAATCTAGTGTATAAGCAATCTTCATATAATTTATGAAGTTTTCCGTGGGTATTTTTATGCGATGCAAGCATTTAATAACGTTTTCTGAAATTCCCTGTCTTTCCGAAGTTAAATTTTGTAGTATTCATTTTTAGAAAATTGTGTCACAGAGACATAAATTGAAATAGGCTGACAAGCCTATAGTTAAACATAAAACTAACGTTTTTATCAACTCAAGGATATGTAATTATTTTTCACAAGTTGATTTATGGCAATTGACATACCAAACATTTAATAACATCATCATGAACAGCATCATTATCGTCAACATCGCATGCCAGCGTATATACAGATTTAATGAAATCCCTAAATTATGATAAATCACTTTAACTTAAATAATTTGCTTGTAAATGTGTATACATAAAGCCTATCATTCTCCCTCTCTATCTTTCTTTCTCTCTCTTTTCTCTCTTACCCTTCTTCTTTCACCACTTGCCGAATTTGACATAATGAATAATGTGTTGTGGGTTTAAAGTTCAATAACAAATACCTACATATGTTTGTGCGTGTGCAAGCTATAGTAATTTAGAGATGCGATGCCTATCTTTCATTGCTTATGTATATATGTGGTTATTATAAAATGTATTTTATATAATTGTGTTGATTTCTAGTGGTTAATTATGTAATAAATTATCAAAATTTTAAATTGTATGAATGTATGTTAGTAGGCAAAACCGGAATTAATGTATATGTATAACGAAAGATAATTATTAATATAAATATGCAAATTTATATTTTATTTATATATACAAATTCTATTCGCTTAGGATGCATACTTCACTTGAGGGCATTCGTTTATGAGGCTACAGTTTTCAACGAAAAATGATTCTATTTTTATAGCCATAACTGGAAGGTGAAGGGTATATTCATTTCGTGAAAAAGGAAAGGAGGATCCAGAAATCCTATAAAGTATATATATAAGATATCGACTGCAAGTTTGGCAAAAGTATTGGATGCTTTTACAGGCACGTTGAAAATGGATTAAATTATACAAAGGACACTTTTACAGTACGGCATAAACAGAGAAAGCTTCTATTACCAAAGCAAAAAGAAAGGTTCTTCACTATATTTTTGTTTATAAAGTGCAATAGAGATAGCAATAGAAAATTTTTTTCTCTTATTTTGAGTTTTTCTTAATATAAACGCAGTGGGTATATAAGAGCTAACCACGAGTGAATATAATTTTCGTACTTTTTCTTTTTAAACCTTTGATGGAAAACTATAAAGTGTCGGAAGAGCTTACGGGAAACACAGCTGCTGCAGCTTTATGTGCGAAACATAGCACGCGAACCCCGAACATACGGTAAGTCATACATTGCAAGATTCTCTTACAAAGCTCCAAAATCATAAGAATTTCAGGTATTAGTAAAAGGTATACACTATCCAACACGGGCCAGATATCGTTCACGGGAACCTTTCGAAGACGTTAACTGTACACATTTTAGGGAGCGTTATGAACGTGCTTAATGTCATCCAACGGGAGAAAGCTTAGAGAACGTCTTTTCGAAATCCTAAAACGTCCTAACGTTTGTAACAATGTTACTTTTTACAGAGATTATCTTATAAAGACGCTATGCACGTGCCTATCGTGGTTTCAGAGATTATTAGCAAAAAAAATTGTAATATGTCAACATTCTTCTCCGCCTCCCTATCTCTACAACGAAATTTAAAAAAAAAATTTTGATTACTACTGTACGTGGGGGGCAAGACTTTTCTACTTCTTACAAGCTATGACAAAACAAGATTGGACAGCCGAAAGTGTTTAGGACCACATGACCACAAACTTATTGCCATAGAACTCCTCGAATCTTAATTTTCTAGATTATTGTGTAAAGAGCGCAGTTGAAAAATTCTCTTAGCACTATATATTCGATAAAAGATTCTATAACAATGACGCACTCGTCATTTGAGTATCTTGAGGCATGACGTCTACAAGTCACCGTGATGTGAAAATAACGTGCGCATTCTGCGCACGTAAGTCATTATATAAATTTAATCTTTAGATTTTATTTAATTTAACGTGTGCTTTGATTTGAAAGGAATTTTAATGGACGATGTGATTAAATTACACTGGATAATTCTATCACCTCTCCATCAATGAGTAACAGCTTTGGGCTTTATGGTTTCAATGTCTACGTGTCCACGACGCACTTTGTCAAAACTCTAAATACATTCGTTACTTAGTTCGACGAAAGTGATGCTAAAATTCTTACGCCGCCGCCATTAATGAAAGAGGCTTACTGTATGATGGACAAAACTGCAAAATGTCATGAATGAAACCTGACAAATCTTAATATGCACACTCAAACTTTACATAAGCTAATGCTTCGCAAAACCCACGAAAGAACCGTTATGAAACGTTGGCTTTGATCATTCTGATTGCCTTTTCTTTCAAACGCTGTCTAGCCAGCCGTGCCCGTATGGAGAAAAGCCCTAAAACAATAGTTTTTCTCTCGAGACGGAACTTATATGTAGTCAAAAAAGCAGGAAGTAGTTGCTAGCAATGGATAGTATTTTAAATGGCCAATATGTGAGTGGGTTTTCACAAAAAAATATATATGTATATATATTGAAATGAATGTATAGGCGTGCGTACATAATTATTGATGAGTATAGACGAACAAAATTTTAAACTCTGTAATGTTATTCAGAATATTTAGCATAGTCAGTATTGTATTCAAAATGTGTTGGCATTCTTCTTACGTACGCTCGCACATTTAAGACAGACTGAACGCGCATTCAGTATGTACATAGTTGTCGTTTTGCTTTAAGTTCTTTCTGATTTTTTTCAGTTTATTAGGTGTATATAGACAAGACCTGTTGAAGATAATGTCAATTTATCAAGAAGCGTTTTATTATTTGTTGGCTCTTTGCATTTACTTTTTTAATTGTATTGAGCTTATTGGTTGTTTAATTCATGTTCGTTAACTTTGAAGATATGAATTGTGCTTTTTAGTTTTATGCTTACTGTTTGTAAAATTTTTATTCAATTTTTTCTTAGGTGAGTTATATGCTGAAGTTGGTTGTGGTTTTGCCAACGAAAGCATAGAAATTGCACTCTACTATTTTTGCTGTCAACAAAAAATCTGTTTTAGGTTTCATGTGTTAAACAAATTTTATTCGTATAATCTCTGCAAACATGACTGAGTGACTTACAAGTTATGACAAGCATACGTGAATGATATAGAGCGTTCATAGTACTAGTTTATTTCGTTCTCTCTGGTCGACTTCCAACAACCACGAAGGCGGAACAAAAGTAGAAACTTTATGCCAAAAAATGTTCATGTTGACTGAAGAGTCAACTACTGTTTTCACGCAACATTGCCAAGTCTCGCTCTTTGTGTTCTCGAAACATTTACCACAAGGTATGGCAGATAGTTCGCTGAAGGACCTGAAGTGTATATCTCAATCAGCCTATGAAAATCATAAAATGGAAATTGCTGAATATATTTTGTGTCTCTTGATCTCGAGAGCCATTCTGGCGGTGTTTTTTCTGTTAAAATTTTGGCTTGCAGCATTTCCACTTTGCATTACGTAGTATAATAAATAATGAAAGAACTCTAAATTACGTTATATGCAGGAAATGGGGAGCAATATTATCAATCCCCTTTAATTTTAGGTGGATAGGTCGACTGGGTTCTTGACTTTATATAAAGAGACTGACAGGAAAACAAAGGTAAACCAAGTTTCTTGTTCTAGGTAAGTACTTATCATTATGGTAGACGGACAAATGCTAAATTGGTTATGTTTTTTGCACCAGTCGAAGATCAGGTGTTACAGGAACTAATGTGCATGTTTTTTGGACTGCGGTGGGTAAGGCAACTTTTATCTAAATGCACCTGTACAAGATCAAAATGAATTCCTTTTGTCATCTGCACCCTAATTGAAGTTTGTCCTTAACGGAATATCTGCTGGCTTTTCCATAACCCAAGGTATTATACATTTCGCTAAATACTCATATAAACAATATCCCAGTCTAGACACTTTTGTTAAAAAACCAAATGTTTATTTATTTATTTACGTAAACGTTCTGCTGTCAAGATATTTTTCTATGGTCTTTCTCGTAAGTTTATATATGAAACTTTATTGTCTTATTTTTTTTTTTTTTACATTTTTATGTCCCTTACAAAAATGAGAAAGTATGCAAATTTTCTTATAAGCTTTGTAACAATCAAACTTAGTAGTGTTTATTTGCCCTTGATCACCGTAAGATTAAATCAATCAATTTATCTCCCAATTAATAATCCGTTGTCCGAGGTCGGGCAGGTACAAAAGTAGTAATAGAAAATTAAAACTTTCTACATACAGAGACTGAAATTATTATTCAGCAAATGTTTAACAATTAATGCAAATCTACAGGACAGAAGTATTTTCTGGAGTCTCTAGAAACGCGGAATGCTTCGGAAATAGCTTCGGCTGAACGGTTCCCATCCGCGCAATTAGCCAACATTTCTTACAGTAATAGGTACTCACTATTCGACCCGGCCAGTTTTACTTATTTTACTTGTTTCTAATATTTTTGTACAACTTAACCGTTTTTCCGTTTTATTGTGTTCTTTTTCTCTAGTTGTAGCTAAACTAAGATATTTTGTATTTGTCCACAATATATATTGCTTTCTAAAATGTTTTCTATATAGTAGAATGAATGGGAATTTGATCTATGAAAATAAAATTTTATTAACTTGTTTGTGTTGCAAATGTTTAAGATATCACGGATGCTGTTGCTAAAAATAAAATTGTTATGCTTGAAAATATCTCAAAGAATTTAGAAGAAAAGAAACTACATTTTTTGTTCTTTTTAGATTTAAAAATATTGTTTAGTTTTGTAAACCAACCTATCTATAGCATAAAATGTTTTGAGAATTAATTTTATTGCGTTAACATATTTTATTAAATTCTTATTTTTATATCCACCACCGAAGTGTGTGGGTACATTCGTTTTGTCCAAACATTTGCAACACCCAGAAGGCAGCTGCATACATCCAATAAAATAAATAATAAATATATTGTTACAAATTTCCGCTTTTCTCGATACGGTCCGTATCACCAGATCGTGCATATTTTGGTCAAGAAAAATACACTTCAAAGTTTTTCTATTTACAATTGTATTCCTTAAATGTAGGATTATTAACAATTTATTTTTTGGCAACACTTTAGACTGCTCAACCCAAATATTCTTTTTCTACTAACTCCCCCTTCCGCAGATATTCTACTTACATACATTTTTACAAGCATTTAATTCATGGTTTCATTGTTTAATCCCTGTCTAATTTTCCGCTAATCGTTTTCATTAGCCGGCAGCTGCATGACGCGCCGCAAAAGTGCATTTGGTTTTTCCCTCTTTAGGGACTTTATTATTTGGAAAAATTACTTAGCTGTAATAAACTAGATTTGGGATTTCCGTAACAATATTTTTAATCGCCATCCAGTTTCAAATAGACTTAAGAATGTCCGTCTGCCTTAGTCTTAACTTAGTCTGTCTGAATGTCCATCTACCTATCTGCGTAATATCTGCGGTAAATATTGCGTTGATCGCAAGAACGTACGTTGCGGATTGTAAGGCGAAAATGTAATTTTTGAACATGACACTGCAGTTAATCTCAATGCAGAACGCTACAGAAGGATGATCACTGATTTTTTGTGGCACGAAGTAGATAATTTCGTCTTGGACGATATGTGACTGAAAGCAAATGATGCGCCGCGCCATACATCTTGTGGCACCATCAATTTATTACGCGCAAGGTTCAACGACCATGTCATCCCCAAAATTGTGAGCTTGATCCAAAGATCATGCGATATAACCTATTAGACTTTTCACTTCGGGAATATGTTGGAGCTATGGCGTACTCTAACTCTCAATGTCAACGTATTTTGGTGAAATAAAAGAACATTTATTTAAAAAAGTGAAAAAAATTCGTGTTTGAAGATTGAATCTTTACAAAGACCCATAGGCGGTCAGCTATACGTGAAGTCATTTGTCATTAAAAATGGCATGAGCCAATAGCTAAAATAAAAAAAATTCATGTTGATATTTTTCACAGTTGCAGTTTTTATTACAAATTAAACTAGTAAGAAAGTAATATTCGGTGGGGGCCGAATCTCGCATACCCACCACTATGTTTTTCGCATTCTACTCTCCAAGTTATTTTATTTGGTGGCCATATCGATGGTATTTTTAAAAAAAAATTAATCGCAACGTCTACCGTACTCCTTTTAAAATTCACCCATTTTTAGGCAGTTAAGATATCTTCATTTGAGGAGTGTACACAATAGTTTTAATCGGTTTGTCTTATGATAAGTAAGTATAAAAACTCAAAAAAGTGAAAAAAATTAAATTTAATTACTCGTAGCTTTGTGTGGACACGGCCGATTGGTTCCGCTTTGAACCTAGAGAGTAAAGTGTATCGTAAAGCAAATGCGGAAAGTTTCAACCTTTTACGTTTAATAATTTCCGAATAACGAGCAAAAATCTAAAAATTTTTGTTAAAAAAACTGAGTTGCATTCAGTGCACGCTCCATTGCGCGCTTTTGCTCTGACCAGTTTAGCCCATTGCCAACACCAGCCTCCGCGCAGAAACTTCCAATGTCTCTACCAAATTTGAAGTCGATATCTTCAATTTTGCGATCAGGAGAGTGTCAACAACATACACCACACAAACATACAGGTATACAGACGGACTGACATGGCTAAATCAACTCAGAATTTCACGCTGATTAAGGATATGTACTTTATAGGGTCTCTGAAACTTCCTTTTGAGTGTTACATATATTTTGGGAAGAAACCAAATGAGTATACCCCGACCTGACAGTGGTGGGCATAAAAAGGAAAACCTTATTTATTTATTTATTCGTTTACAAAAGAAATTCAACTAAAATGAATGAACAGCCGAATTCAATTGACTCTTAAATATATCTACCTTAATCTAAATATTATTAGTAACTAAGTAACCGATAGTGGTAAACCAATCCAGCCCAATTTTCAGACCATACGTGTGATACCAAGATTAGATATTAGTTTGAATTTGAAGGCAAAGGCTTGGCCAGTATCGAATATTGAATCCATTTAAGCATCTTTGTCCTTCCGTCTGGCCATCTTCCACTCCGGCTGTTCACAAAAATGAAGATATCGGTTTCAAATGCCAAAAACTTGAAAATCGCCAAAGCACCTGCCTGCAGTACAACAAAATTTTTAAATATTTCTCTATTCAAGAACATGAGAATTCAAAAAAATCTTGCTCGTTGCTCATAAGCCACAACAATAAATATTTAAATATTCTATCGAAGATCCGAGCTCAACGAAATATAACTTTCCGACTTGTTGCCATTATAATTATTTGATATTATCTTTAATTTACGTGTTTTCGTTAACAAAAATCTGTTTTGATTTGAGAGGTAACGTTATTAATAAAGAGACAAATAGTAATCGTCAAGTTCAAAAGCTTTTTAATTTCATTAACAAACTGAGATAGACAACACAAATATGCTTTTTTGTTGCTATTCCTACGGTCATACTTGCAAATAGAAGAAATCCAAGTAGCATAAGTAACTCACACACCTATCTCAGCTTCCACCTTGGAATTTCTTGGAATTTAAATGAGCGGTTGTTTAAAAACGGTCGGCCAATTTGTAGTTCGTTTGAATGTGGTCAATATTTTTGAGCATGTCACTAAAAAAGAATATACATATCAAATAGGTATGAAAAGCTATTAAATATATTGTAAGTTTCTAGAATTCATAGCAGCTAAGAAAGCTTATTATGAATATGTTATACGTATATGTTACACATGTGGCGCAAGTTTTCGACGTTTCAATAGCATAATTACAAGATTAAGAACGTAGATCATTTCGAATGTCAAACCAAAAGTTTGATAACCGAATAAAAATTCTTGACACACTTTTAAAGCAATAGCAGTCACTTTAAAAGTTAGTGAGGCAATAGTTTCTAAATGTTTAAAGATGGCACGTACGTTCAGAATATGAGGGCAGAGATGGCGATGCGAATTAATGTCTTCAGATGTTCAGACTTCGGATTTTGATCAATGTTCTTCTGCGTGGGATATCATATTCCAAAAATGTTAAAGAAAGTGTCTTTTGGATTCGTCATGATTGCCCAACATAGAAAGCAATGGTCCATGATGACGAAGCATTCGCATAAAGCAAGAAAGAAACAGCTAGACACAGTATATGGCGCTACTTATTCTTATAACATTCCCACTAGATTATCTGCGACATTTGACTGCAAAATAGATCATTCGCCTTATTTACATAAAGATTTTCTTACAAACATGTACTATGTCTAAGCCAGACAATGCGAGTAACTAGGAATCATTTTCATCGAATTTATTTATGAAATATTAATCAACGCATCAGAGAAAAGTTTCTATACATTTGTCTGAGCACTTAGAGAACGTTTTTAATAATTATTAATTAAACGTACACCACCTACCACAAAGAAACAATATTTGTTGGCTCAACTTCTTAACTAGCTCTTCATAACAATATTGTCTAGTGAAATGCGTAGATTTTTATAAAAATATTGATTTCAAGAAAAATAGCTTTGATTTTAGAAAAACACTTCCCAATTTTAGAAAGCATACTTCAAAAGGCCAATAAAGCCCAATAAAGCAAACCCATCAAAACCAAATCCTTTATTACGAACTTGCCATTGAAACTTGAAGTCAATCGGTTGAGAATTAATGCAAGGTGTATATGCATAGGGAAAGTACGGAAATTAAAATTATACCATAAAGTGTCTCTTTATGATCTCTCTCTTCTATACTTAACTTCGAACAAGAAACGTTGTAAGGAAGCGTTTTGCTTCCTTACTAAAACGAGTCCACCAATACAAATAAAATCCGTCCGTTACAGAGGGTTACCACAACCATCCTCCTCCCGCACTAGTGTTAAGATTACCTTGTCAACATATATACCCACATACACACCCATACATACATACCTACACACACACATATACACATATACACACACATACACATACACACATATACAAACACACGCACATATATATACAATCAACATTTAAGAGAACACTATTGAAATGTAAATAGGCGAAGCTAGTTAAGTGTACAGTAAACTGCGTGAAGAGTATACCTAACGGTTAACATAGAATAAGTAGAATGTAAACACACATAGAAATAAGAAAAGCAAGCAGGTAGAAAAATATCATGCCTAAGCATAAAATATATTCGTAAAGGCAAACAAACATGTTCGACCAGACAAGTATGATCAAACCCAAACCAACACTGTAAGAATAGATATAGATAAGAATAACATTGTATAACGGGATAGTTTGGCGTCCAGCACTATAAAAGAGCGTGTCGCAATACGCTCAGTCTTTTATTGTGTCATAGCCGCCGTCGGGGTAAGTAAAGCTCCGTCTATGCTATAAGCTGACTTAGACTACTAGGGTTTTTTTGTTTGACTTTACGGATAGGGGATGTGCTGGTTCAGCTTAATCGCCATCCCTGAAGGACAAAAAGGACTATTGAGTCCACGGATAGGGCATGTGCTGGTTCAGCTTAATCGCCATCCCTGAAGGACTGGTGAACACCTTCTTTTTTGCGACAAGGACCTGTTAGGGACCCATGGCGGCTATGACTCACGTGAAGTATCGGAAACAAAAGCGCGCGTAAGAAAAGAGAAAAAAAAGAGAAACGTCGGGCTACCAGGCGTTTTTTTTTTCTCCTACCGCTCTTGTAATCTCCGCCAAAATAAAGAAAAATAAGGAAGAAGATAAGAATAAAACGAAATAAAAACAACCCAAAGGTCCCATTACTAATAAAATATCTTGGAACGGACCCTGGTGTGACTGAGTTCTGCCCCAGACAACACCGTTAGAACGTTACATTAAAATTTGCATTCCGTCGTATCTACTACATCAACACCTTAAATGTTGGGCGGCAGCAAATCCTTTCGGATTGTGTCAATATTTCTTCCTCGACATTGATATCCCTTAGTGGCTACAACTTTGTGTACATTTGGCCGCCATTTTGCAATTCTATAGATTTCTACCTCATATTGATTTCATGTTGCAACTCCTTCAGCGAAAATGCTTCTTTTGCAGCTTTCGATAAATATATAGCCAAAAAAATGGAGCCAATACTGTTTGCTTTCGCAATTGCCAGCCAGTGATTGCGATTAATGTAATCGTTAATCTCACAGAAGTTATTAACTTTTTTATGACCGGTAGACCCACTTGGGAATTTAAAAAGCAGTGGGCTTATATACTCTGAAATCGCTATCCACGCTATTATTGTAGGAGCTTCACTTAAAAGAATATACAGAGTGGCCAACTGCTATGTGACAATTAAGCAAGATTTTCGAGGAAGATTGTGATTGAACTTAATGTATTGACATCGTCGTTCATTGTAAACATCAGCAATATAACTCCAGTGAAGTCGAATATCCAAAATATCCAAAGAAAAGACAACTGATTTCCTAACAAAGAGTTCAATGAAAGAGAAACACTCAAATGCTTGTTTCTTTGGAATAAATTTCAATTAGTGTTATTATATTATTTATAAATTATAATATTTAAGGGCGTTTCATTTGACAGGCAAATTAGTGTGCAGTACTATTTATTACAATCCGCCATAAGTGTTTCGTGTTACTTTATTGAATCCTGCACCACTTGTACACTAAGTTAATGTACCACTTGGGAAGACTTAAGATAGATCCACGTTTTACTGTACTGATCGATTCAGAATAACATAATTCAGAATAATCAGCTGAATATCGATTCAGAATAATACACTGAATATAATTCCGAATAATGTGCTGAATAGGTGAAGGTAGATATTACATTGACGTATTTTTGTACAAAGACAAACACTGTTGAAATTGGTTTCATTCCGACAACTTTGCTTTTAGGTTGTATGAAAAAATTCGTGATTTTCAAAATTTTACAAAAAATGCGGAAAAAATGCGGACAGCAACGATTTTTTTGAGAACAAATTTGTTGTAAGGGTATTTTCATATCACTGATCAGCGTTAGTAGACTATCGCATTCAGTCTTATCAATAGAATAATTTGGCGACTACGGTTCGATGAATTAGGTTTACTATCGTCATTAATGTGTACAATTATGTTAAAGAAAGGACTATAACAATCTTGACGGCCAACAACGACCAATTAAAAGATGGAAGCGGTCGCACAAGGGACTTCTAGACCGAGAAGCGTTTAATTTGAAAATTGCTATTCCACTGGATTTAATTGACTTGTTTTTGGTGGAAATGTGAAAACTGCTGGTCTCGGTTGACGTATCTAGCAAATAGCTGGACACAGATTCAAATTTTCAAAGAGGGGCTATAACAATAACACAATTATGTCTACTTTGACTAGCGTTTGCAGAAAATTTCTCAACTCTAGCTGTAAGAGTCGGTGAATTAATTCACCGCAGGAACCTGTAGAAACGACAAGAATGATTGACGACTGCAATGTACTTTGAAGGGATAAACAATTTGAAGAAATTATCTCCAAGTTGTAAGAAATTAGACCTGCTCTTAGGAGGGCGAATGTGTTTTTTTTGTGTAAATACAACTACGGACCTGAAGTTTTAGATTTCTAACCTATTCGACCGCATGAAACGTCAACGTCGATTGGTGCTCATATATTTCGAACGTAGTAACCTTAAATTTCTCTTTGAAGAGTGCCTAAAGGACAATATTTTCGTAAACATGCCGAAAATATTTAAGCAAAAAAATTACTAATTAACGAGCTCGCTTTGAAAAGACTAGCAGAGCGGAGAACGCTCCAATTAGTTTTCAGTTTTCACATAAAATTATTAAACATATAACTTTACAAACTTCTCCGGCCAATACTCCGTTCGTTTTAAAATATCTGTTGTGCATTTCTCAATGTTATAAATGAAATAACAAACTTACCCAGTCGCTATTGATGAATATAAAAATATTTTCAATCAATTTTGATTTAATATTTTATTTTATACCATCGATTTGGAAAATGCTGCTTTAATACGATTACTAGCAATGGTAACGACAGTAAGAGAGTATTGTTAATATCATTAGTAGTACCAATCATTTTATACCACTTACATCGAAATATTTGTTTAAAAACAAACGGCGAAGTTGTGCCTTTTAAATTAAAATTTAAAATTATAAAAACACAGTCCTTTAAAATAAAAATAAAAATGAATCAGTTATAAAAAAAAAAACTCTTTTCATCATAAAATTCAACGACCGGTTTATTGAGACTCTATATATGAACACAGTTATATATATATTTTTCATTTTTTCATTTATTTTAGTGAGATGAAAACTTTTTCAATGAAACTTCCACTTTAAAAACAAAAAACAAAATTGAATAATAACAAGTAAGAAAGTTACATACACCTTGAGGCGATCCTTGGACACTCATCACCTTAAGCGAATACAATCAAATTTTATAGTACATTATTACATGTAGGCGTGGCACTTAATCGACAGTCCATAGCTTTCTACAGAATTTTAAATTAATTCTAGTAAATAACTGCAGACTAACGGTTCCAGAATTATTGACAATTTTTGGTGACGAACGGGCTGATGGCCAACGACAAATCGACTTACAATCTTATACTGACCAAAAAATATACACTTTATCATTGAATGTTGCCATAGGCACAACTTAAATAGTTTACCGCAATTTTTGAATTACAGGTATAAAAAATAAGTCTCAAGTGTGAAGGTTACATAAGCATCATATAACAACAATAAAAAATACCCTACAATTTAAGATAGGAGCAAAATCCCAAAGATAATAAAAATATTCATTTGTATTTAATTTAAGCAATATTAAAAAAAAAAAGTGTTTCTTATTTCATTAAACATTTACTACAGTAAAACTATATAAGTAAAGCATATAATAAAATCGGATAAACCTAAATCGATCAACAAGCGGAATGTGTAAGAATTTTGTTAACTTTCGTAAGCGAACGGAGATGTTCAGAATGTGAATCTTTCGTAATGCAAACATAATATTTTCTTGTAATGACATCTTAAAACGGGAGCTTCATCTTTTCTCTTAATTACTTTTAACTCAATTTAATTTAATTTGTTACTTAGAATATGTATACTTCGAATACTTACAATACATTGTACGTATATAATGTTTTTCATACATCTGTCTTTCTTCATTTATTACGATATAATAAGACAAAAAAATTCAGTAACTTAGCGCCAGCAATCAATGGTTGAGTAATTCTCTTCCTAGAAATAATTTATAACTGGAAAAAAATGTACGAAACAAAAGACTAGAAAAAATTGTTTCAATATGTAAGTACCACAACGAAATTCATTTAAAAAACCACCTTTATAATATTATCTTAACCGCTTCAATGCTTATATATATATACACCTATGTATACACATACATATATATATGTATACATGCAATGCCGTTTCTCATTTAAAAAGCGTATGTCCAGAGACCTTACAGTAAATAACATACAGCAGCAACAGCAACAGCAGCACTAACAGCAACGGCAACAACACAATTTTGTGATGATGGCATAGTCCCAAAACATGAAAATATAAATTTTTGGGGCGCCTCTATGTCGGACAATTCAAGCGAGTACGAGTCGTTGACATCCGTGTTGTTTGTTATTGCTGTTCTCGTTATAGTCAACATCGCCGTCATCGTCAACATCATCATCATTCAACTTTCCCAATTCCATATAGCATTTAAGCAAAAATGTGTTCCAACTCTCAGACTTTACACATCACAACGTTATCAAACATTTCTTACTCTCTCTCTCTCTCTCTCTCTATTTCTCTCTCACTATTGCTCTCTCTTTTCTTCTTTTGCCCCTAAATAAATTTCTTACTGTCAGTTCAAAATGGTGAGTGTATCCTTCCATATCTGACATACATATATATATATACTTAAGCATATATGTAAAAGTTTATATATGAGTTTTTATATAAATTTGCAATGTCGCCATTTATTTTTTACGCAAACAATCGTACTTTAGAGATTTTTTACTTTTTTTCTTCTTTGTTTTGTTTTTGGAATCGAGAGGATGATGGACGTAAGGGATAACGAAAAAGGAAAAACTATAAATTTAATGAATGCTACATATCCGCAACACATGCAGACACTTGTTTGCCCGCGTGCACGCTTGTATATAGGAATTTAAGCTACGATATCTTTTGTGCGGCGGTGTGTGTGATTGCTTTCATATATGCGAGTGCGAGCAAATAAAGTTGTTTACGCATTTTATATATATGTATACATATATTATAGTCTTTTTTCCCTTCCTGCCCTATGATTATATTTTTATGTAGTTTTCCTTTTTTTTCTGCAGCTCTGTTACTCTTTCACTCCTGCTGCTATTTTGTGGCTTTTTTCCCGTTTTCTCGTTACTGGTTTTATTTTTACTACTTATATTTCGGTCACCGGAAAACATAGGCTCATTGAATGCCTTATTCCATTTGTGACATATGACAAAATACGTGAAAAGCTTGATAAGTTTGATAATTATCAAACCCAGCTTGATTGCTAACAGCCCGCCGTACATATATCTTGATTTAAATTAATTAATCAAAATGATAGAAAAAAGGGTACAGATAAAAAGGAAAAATTTAATTTTGCCCCGTTTCAATGCAAGTCCAAAGGATAATGATTTCTTTTCATAAAGTTTGCTACTATTACCCAGTACTTTTCGTACCAGCCTTCTGTGGCTTTCAGACGCGCGCAACTCCAGTTTACCTAAGCTTTGCCAATTTTTGATATAAATATAAAGGGCGGCTGTCAGCTATTATAAATACGACTTTCTTGAGACAAGCTTCATTCCTACACCCCTACTCCTAGAAAGCTCTTTCTACTCTGTTTTTCTATTTTAGATCTGTGGTAGATTATAATTTAATGGAATAGCGCGTCCATCTGGCCGTCCATTTGTACACTTTGGAAAATTTCAAAGTCTCATTGATGCGTCATAGCTTATAGCGTATGTGAATCTATCCAAAAATATTGTTGCCCGGTTGGCCGATTAACATGTTTACAATTAACAGGTAACTGTGCGATTTTTGTGTATTTACTTGAGTGGCGGCGAGTAGTGGATATCTGAGATTCGCCCCCCAAGATGAATGAAATTTTTTATTTATTTTATTTTTTACTGCTTTGTTTGCTTGACTGTGCGGCTATGCTTGTGTACTTTTTTTCCTTCCTTTTGTATGTGCAATCAAAACACTTTATGCTCTATTTTTAATTCGGTTGAAAAAAAAAGAAAACAATTGCAAAAAAAAAATCGCGTTACTTTCAACGCTCGTAAAATGTCGCGATAACAATTGAATTCTCAACATTGTTAAATCATAAAGCTTGTAGTCTGCATAGTTGTTTGGTTGCATGAGTTAGTGGGTTTAATTATATATACATTTTCCTCTGGTGTGGCCTGTGTAATACAGTTGTTTTACTAGGGTTGATATTCGGTCGTTGGTGATGGAATGCTTTGCATTAATATTTTTTTTTTTTAATAATGCGAAATATACAAATTTATTGATATGAGAAACATACAAAGCATGCTAAAAAAGTTTTTTTATTTAATTATTCAATGTTAACTTTTTCAAATAGTGTTTTTGCAGGCTATACATTATTAACCTTTGCTTCCAACAATCATTTCAATATGAATAACAAATTATGTTATTTTTTATTTTGCTCCATATTTACTGAAGAGGAAAGACATGAAATTAGACCAATTAAAAAAGAGGAAAAACTTAGAATACTGGTATGATAAAATACACCATAGAGCGAAATAAAGCCAAAGATTCATTTTTTTTTTTTTTTTTTTTTTTTTTTTTTTTTTTTTTTTTAGCTCTATTTTTGCTTTGGACATTCACTGTACGCATAACATCTGCAATTCATAGAACATTAATCACATTTTTTGTAGTGCGATCGCTGCATATGCCGCCATATGGTTTATCCAATTTTTTTTTATACCTTACTAACGCAATGTTGGATGTGCGTTATCATGATCAACGCGCTGAAGGGTAGTAGGTTGTGTACAGACTACGATGACAGAGACCAATCAGAACATTTGACACTGACAGCGCAAAATGTAAGATTGATATGACAAAGATGGTTGCGTTTGCTTTTAAATTCTATGTAACTTAGGTAGTTTGGAAGTAAATTAGTTTTAAAAAAACTTTGATTAAATGCCAAGGATGGGGTATTAATATGCGCAACGGTTTTGTTGGATTTTAACAAAGAAAACCGACTTTGGTTTAATTATTATAATTATTATTATCATTACAAACTTAGCCCGAGAATAAATTCTAAGACCAAAGTCTTAAAGCACTAGCATCTAAGGCTTTTTTAACAACTCTACCGCACTTGAGATTTGAACCCACGACCATTGAGTTGCTAGTCGCGACCCTTTCCTCGCCCCTTTCGGCCACTCAGGCGGATTTGGTTTAATTGTTTTATATAAGAATATTGAACTAAATATTCCATAATTTGCATTAATAATCGCAGGACCGAAAGGTTTCATATATGCTCAATAAACCATAACAAAAAAGGAAGTCATAAAAATTTCACCAGTTGCAAGACTGGAATAGTTTTGTTCTACCGCGTTTAATGACAAATGAAGTTGACATATTGACCAATACTTTGACTGAAGGTACAGCCAGAAGCACATACATAAATGATTGTCTCGCAAAAAAAACCGTGCCATTTTTAAAAAATAAAAAACGTCTTTGAAAATTTTATGTTAGTTCGATTGTTTGATAATTGTAGTGAGTCGTAGTGAAGTACACTACTTTTACATATCTAAAAGAATGGAGAAACCTGAATGTCGTGTCTTGGTTAACCCGTTCGCTTTCAGATTCGCCTGAGAAAAACATCCATTACAGCTCAAGATTTTTTAAACTATTACAACTATGCGACGTCGAGATCGCGAAAATTGTTATAGAAATCTGCTGTTGTTTGAATCCGCGGTTAGAATTCGAAAATGACAGAAGAGAAGAAATATTAAAAGAGTTTTAATAGATTAGCTAATAAAGATATGAAATTGAGAATAAATTTTTGAAGGCCGTCTACAGATACGATCGGATGAAAACAACTAGTTAGTTAGTTGTTCGATCGCATCTGTTACGAACAAAACATATTGCTAATTTTTTATAAATTTGCTTTAATTTTGTTTGTTATAACTTTTACCTGCATACCGATATGCCTGCTTGAGACAATGTTATCCAAAATTCAAAGTCAATTAGGAGCTTGACATAATGTGTTTTATAATACGAAACCTAATACAGTTCAATTGACTTTATTACTTTATTACATTTGTGTGTGTTTGCAAATCTATATTTCACTATTACAAATGTCTATAAATAATAAATATTGTAAAAATGGGTAAGTATTTAACAATTAAGTATCAAAGATAACGCATAAAATTACTTCTTTCGGATGAAGAAGAATTTCGAAAATGCTTTTTATATATATAAATATTTATATATAAATATTTCAAGCATCCATTACTTAGAAATGTGGCTTATGTTCATCAGCCTACAGATAACTGCGATTTATGTCGTCTATGCTAAGATTTAAGATGTTATTTGAAAGTCAGACATGGTGCTATCTTTAAAATAAATATTTTTAAGTTAGAGAAGTAAATTTTTGAAAAAGGCATGATTTACTTTGAAACAAGCAATGTTTCAATTTCTCAATAATTAATAGGGAACTAGCTGCGACGTTTATTAATGTTATGGCAAGCGTGTAATGACCGTAAAAATCTGCAATTTTCTGATAAAATTAAATGCAAATTTTCAGTGACATGTTGTCATAACACCTTTAAAATTTAATCAGGTGTTTAAAAAAAACATGTTATTTATAGTTTAAAAACAAATAAAAAGTTTTGTAACTCTACAGTAATATAAATATTTAATAGTATTTTACTTTTTTTTTTTTTATTGTAAACTGCAAATAACTGCATGTATATAAAGAACGCATTGAAATTTATGACAATAATAAAAGTGTGTAAAACACAATAACACGCTATCACTGTCACAAATTGAGTATTAAAAGGAGATGTGCATGTGTATGTTTGCACTTTCATATAAGTGCATGTTTGTGAATAACAATGCATATAAATACATATATATAGCGTATATGCATATGTGTAAACACTCATTTATGATCGCGTAAGCTATTGTGTGGGTGTTAACTCAATTAATAAAAACCAAGAAAAAAAACAGAAAATATTTGATCCTGTTTTATTTTGCGTATTTATTTATGTCTTTTTAATTTATTTATTTTTGGGATTTAAAAAGTTGTAAAAAATTGTGGAAAAATAAATAACATTTTCATTCATTTATTAAAAAGTCCTGCAGTTAGGTATTATGAAAATAAACAATTCATCTCAAAACGAATTTTGGGTACTCGCCACGCAAGCTTATCTTCAACATTCCTAGTAAATATGAGAGAGATTACTAGAGCGAGTTTCATGCAATTTAATATTTTTCGAAATTGTTCTAACTATTATGGCATGCAAGTCAATCCCGAATTCAAAGTCAATTAAAATCATCTGTGATGATATTTTCTAGTTCTCTACCTTTCGTATCAGTTTAGGTTATGTTGAGAACTTCAGCAACCGATAAACCCAGAGGCGACGAGTAAACGCGACAAACGATGACCAACTCGGAGTTTAAAGCAGTTCCCGCAACAAATTTTTCAATATTACAAACTGTGGAGAAAATACTACATACCCATTGTCTACCGACATATATATAGTTATATACGCATTATCTACCGACATATATCTATCATTGAGTTTGTCTCAAAAATATACAACCTGAACACAGAAGATGGCAATGCTTGTCTAAAAAAGTTTTCAGACAAGCAATTGCTGCTTGGCAATTATTTGAGTGAGTCAACGTGTGTCTTTTGTGTACCGGGCTGCCATTAAGCATTTGTTTTTGAAAGACAAGTTTCTTACACAAATTAAATATCGGTTGGACGCCAAGCGCGGAGAATATGCTTCATCATTTGCCAGGTGAAATTTTGCATAGCTAAATTGAAACGGTGCTGTACCAGCTTGGGTAAAGAAGGAAGTTCGTCACGGTCTAAAAGTCTAACCGTTCACGGAATTTTCCCAAGCGTCATAAGGCGAGCATCGAATAGCGTATATCAAAGGCTATAAATGTGTCCGAACAACGCGTTCATCACATATTAGGTCTAAAATTAGACAAGAGGAGGCTAACCGTACGTTGGGTGCTGACATTGCTCACAATAGAACAAAATCTCCGAGCCACCCGACTCTACCTACCTACCATATTCTTCAGCTATATCCCTTCCTAACTATTATCTTATTAACCAACCTTAAAAGTATGCTCGAAGAAAAAGATTTAGATGTCATGATGGGATCACGGTGGTAACTGAAGCATATTTTGGCAAATCATTCAATAAATAATGGAGTATCGAGTAATCGAGTAAAGTCGAATTTTCCAAAAAAAAAGGAAATCTTTTTTCTTACTTACGTCACAAACTTTTCATACAACCTCTACAAATATATGCAATGTATGTCCATCGTCTAAAAATCAAGATAATATGTGAATACGATAGACGGGCGTGCGGCCGGGCGAATAGGCGGATGAGTATTACTAAATAAAATACAGATTCATACATCCACTCCGAATTTTACGCCGACCAAGAATAGTCTTTGGGGGTATCTCTGATGTATGTGTTTATAGAAATCACCGACGGAGTAATAAAGAGAAGTGTCTTATATTTAAGCAGTTCTGCTCAGTTGCACAAAAATGAAGTAAAACTCCCTCCCTCCCGTTCTCGAATGGTGAATATAATAACGAGCTCTCGGATTCACGGGCAGTTCCGTGAAAGATAAATGTCACTCAATAGTTTCAGAATATCGTATTCGTCGAATAACCTAAACAAAAATGTGCACAAAAGTCTGCCTCTTAATTAACAACACGCTACTTTATTTATCCGTATTAATGTACTATACTTTTATTATTGCATGTATGCATTTCATAACGAAATATGTAAATATATATGAATGTAAGAGATGACGACGAAAGTTGATAATAAATTGGAAAAGCAAATAAAAAAGGTTTAAGTGGAAAAATATGAAGTGCAAAAAAAGTTTAATAAAAATTTCCAGTACTATACACAATAAATAAATGACAAAATTGTATTTGTCAATGAAACTAGCTTTTGTTTTTATATTTTTCAATAGTAAACATAATAATTTGTGATTTATTTCAAGCATTTATGAAGTCGTGCAAGGTGCTATCTAAATTAAATACGATTTTCTCAAGACATTACATTCTATTGATCACTGTAATGGCACAACTTCTTCTCTTCTCTTTGTTTGTGTGTTTGCTTTTGACGCGAAGAGGACAAGTGATAATTTTTTAAGGCTGTTCATAAAGAGATTAATTTTTTTAATATAGTTACGAAAAAGGAAGGCTTGCTCGAGCAGACAATTGGTCTTCGATTGAAATCTATGTTAATCATAACGAGCAATGAATGGTAACGCATTTCAAGTCAGCATTGCTAGCGTCTCCTGGGCGCGTTGTGCAAAATGAGGCCTACCATCATCGGGATGCAAAATATCGATATCATTTGGCACACTGCGTTTACTTCTTCTTCGTTTTCCACAATTCAGCAAATCAAGAACAGATGATTCACTGTAGTGAGTTTAAAGGTTCAATGGGAACACAACATCTTTGTCCAAACCTTAATAAAGTTAGCAATTGGTTTTGCTGGTATATGTATTATATCCACCTGCGAAGAGTGTGCCCACACCCTTTTTGCAATAATGTTTGCAATACCCAAAACAAAGCTTTAGACACTCTATAAGACGTATATATTGTTGATCAGCATCTAAACAAAAATTTATGGAGTTTCACTCATTACTCATATATTTTGAAAAACTCCATTTTTTATATGCAAAAAAGGAAAAAATCGACCATGTCCACACAAAGTTACAAATGATTAAATTTTATTTTTTTCACTTTTTTGAGGTTTTGTACTGAATAACCATAAGGTAGGTAAGACCGAATGTTTAAAATCATTTTGTACATTCCTCACATAAAGGCATGTTATTTGACTAAATATGCGTTAATTCTAACAATAATGTGTTGGACACCATCACAACGTGATAGTTTATTTTTTCTTAACATTACCACCAATATGGATATAAAGTGAAAGCACATGGAGAGTAGAATGCGACAAGCTAAGTGTATTAATTCTGAATTAATTATGGCGGACGCCATGACGTAATGGATTAAGCTAACATGGTCAATTAAATGATGTCAAAGAAAACAAACTTTTATTGAAGACCGATTTGATTTGTTTCGCAGAAACGGATTTACTCTACTAGACAGAATCGACCAACATATAGAAATTTTAGTTCGTCAGCAAAATAAAAGGGGAATTATGGTTAACGTCAAAAGGAACAGTTTCTATTCAGCAGAGTGCTTATTCAAACCAGATTAGAGCAATGGAAGTCTGAGACTGCAGTACGTACGATTCAAGCATAAACTTATTGTTTACATATTCATATACCCGAATTCGAATTCAGGAAAAATTTGATTCGGATTTTAAATAACGTATTACAGGGTTATAACGAAGTCCGAAATATTATACTCTTAGGCGACTTTAACGCCTGCCGCAGACGAGGGAGTAACGCAGCCGACGTTTTATAAATATAAATGAAACCATGGGTCACCAAACATTTTAATGATGGTGGGTATGCCAGATTAGTCTCCAGCAGAATAAGTCTTTCTTACTTGTGTCTATTTTATTTTAATTTTTTTTGTTTTTTGCGTCTATTTGTGGACTTAATTTTATGAACTACTGTTACTGTTTTCTAGGGTTCACTGGTAATTATTATTATTTTGTCTGGGTGCAGCAACTTGAGGGTAGTACCCCAGTTGCAAGAGCTGTGCATATTCGACGGTATTACCGATATTTCTAGTACGCCTAGCCAGCTCTATGGTTCCAGTTATGTGGAGACGGTCACGTGACCCACAAATGACGCTTTTATGACAAGGAACTTTATCTATTCCAAACTGCGCAAAACTATTTCATGTATTATCAGTATTCACACTGTCACGTAAACTATTCAGACTTATTTTGAAACTGAGTACATTTTCGAAACAAGCTAACCGTAGCTTTTTTCTAAATATGGCAATATAGCGTCTAGGTATGAGAGGATTCGAAGGATATCGATAACACCTGCGCTTTAGTTTCGTTACAAATCCAAATATAAAAACATTTTAAAGTTAATATTTTATGTTATCGTATCATTTGCTCTTAACGTGCACTGCAGGGGAAACATTAAGTATCCAAACGTTGGCAATGCTGGGCAATATGTATTACAGGTTCCGTACCTTTATTATCCCCGCTATAAACTTTGGCTAAAAAATTTTGCTGCTCTACTCCAATTAAACTAAGGTGAATTATTCCTTGAGTCTAAAACCGAGCAATATTTCTTTCTTCCGTAAATATTAGCCCAAAAGCGTCTTTAAAATCAGTCTTTATTTTATTTTTCTCTCTTTTTTTTTGTTTACTAAAATATTTTTATAGATATTGAAAAACCATATAAAATATGATTGATAAAATAGTATATAAGTATTGAGATATTGAGAAATGCCAATTAGCTAAGGTCTCTTTACTTCATTTATTTATTCAATTGCTGAAGGACTTCATTTATTTTAATTCAAATAAGCAGTCAAGTTTAAAGCCAAATGATCATTAGCTGCTATCCTGTTGTAGAACTTTTGTTCTGTACATATCTTGAAATCAAATATTGCACGTAAAGCTTTTATGTGTATACGCATGAATATAAACATATATATGTATATGATTGGTATTAGAAGCAAGTCGACTGAATATATTTTTTCTTATTTTCTTAAGAAAATTGAAATTTTTCTTTTGATTGTTCAAACGATGGTAATTTCCAACTGGCATTTTATAAGGAAAACACATGTACATCTAAACGTAATTCGTATCACGCGTGTTAAGCGACAGTTTCATAGTATGAAAAAATATAATATAGAACTTTTCAATACACAACGATCGGTCCTTACAAACTAAAGGTCTTTACGAATCTCCCGTCTATTGGAGATGGATGTGAACAGGCGTGTAAACTCTTTAAGCACTAACAGAGATCGTTTAAATCTTATACAGAATGTGTTATCACAATGTGTGCACAAAATTTAAAAAGTTTATTGAATAAATTATCATTAGTCAACGACGGCGTCATCAAGCGCAAACTTTGTCCCCTACTTTTTCCGGTAGTCATAGTTGCCGCCTCTGACCTACAAGGTCTCTCTGGCGTAGAGAAACGAAATCATTAAAACCATTAAAACTGTTATTGATTGAGGGAATCTCAACGCGGAGGGCAAAGTTTTTCTTTTGCTGCATTGACTGTTTTCTATCTGGTGTTTGTTGATGATAGGCGGGTTCGTTTTGAATTTCGAGTGAAACGCGAAAAAATCAATTTCAATTTGGGGCGAATCATTTTAAATGCAAATCAATGATTGATTGTATTTAAACGTATTGAGAAAAGCAAGGTCATCGGAGATTGTTATTGTTACATCAAATGATTTTGGTTTACAGATATTTGCTGCGAAAATAATGCGTAATGTGAAGATGTGATATTTATCGGGAAGTTTTACCTCAAACTGGGCACTACAAGTGAAAATTTACGTCGTCATAAATTACAAATGCAAAAAATGCATTATTAGTACGTTGGAGGAACCTATGGACTGATTGATCACAAAAGAATAGACAATAAAATATTCTTTTCTTCTAAACAAACTTTCGGGATCGCAGTAATGATTTCGACAGACACTTAACATGGCAATCTTTACTTTGATACTTTTAATGGTAAATATTTCCAATCAAAAATTGTTTCTATCACAACTTGAACACACTGTTTACTTTCTTATAATAATATATAAAATAATATATAGAATATACTATAGGCTATATGTATAAATATAGTATGAGTATACTATATGAATACTATATGCTATACATCTGGCTTTCCAAGAGTTCCTCTGCGCGTTGCAAAATTTAAAGATCTGGCACATCCTACATGTGTTAAGTAAAACAAAAAGTTTTATTTAAAATAACTAACACTAGCAGTTTTATAGTTACCATCGAGTGCTTTTAACAATACCCACCCGTGTTTTCGTCTAAATGCCGGTGGTCTGCTTGAACGTTCACGTTGGTAAATTTTGAGCTAGAAAGAAAGCACGTCAGTGGGCTTGGCTTGACTTGGAAGAAAAAGAGTTGAGGTAAACAAGATTTTTCCCGATCAAGTGTTTTTACCTGCTTTGTGCTTTTGTGTATTGCAATTTAACGCCCATCTAATGATCAAAGGCAGAATCAACTTCATTACGTTCAATTGATTCTAGATGGTGATGGCGTCGAATGGAATGGAATGTTGAGACAATCAACCAACTACTGATCATAGAGGGGCATAAATAGACATACTACGAACCACGATAAATGCAAAATTCAGATTCCGAAAGGTCACTTCTTGCTCGTCCATTGCCCGAAGATGAGCACAACAAAATAACATTCAAAAAATTATGGCTGCTGCGTTCCAGCGTAGAGATTAGCCCGGAATGCAATTTTAAACAAGCGAATCAATTATTAATTTTTGTGCCAAATAAATTCACAAAAAACACAAAGAAAAATTCAAGGCCAGATCTAGATCTACCCTTTTATCTGGCATTCTATGTATGGCATCGCCGAAGAGACTGCGAGTAAGAATCGATTCTACTCTTCCGCCAATAAGGAGTACGGGGAACTTGCAAAATCTCTCTTGCGTAGACCTGTGCATTGAAAACATTCAATGAAACTAACATGAACGATAGAGATACGAGAAGACCACTAGCAGAAAATCCATTTGAAAAATATATTTCGTTTCATAAAAATGTAAACTGCAATTTTTTTGTGATTGTGTTTGTTTGTCCTCCGTGAACGAAAGAGCATAGAAACAGGTAGCTATTATTTTGTGAATTATATATCATAGTAACGCAGCAAGAACATTGTGTATTTTAGACCACGTTCACCTCTTGCTGTAATTCCGAGATATTTGTCTCTTGTTCACCCAGAACGCATTTGCGCTAAACTCTCTGATAATCTTCTAAAGAAATTGACAATCTGTAGCAGATATCACACAACCACGTAATACATTCTTTGAATCCTAATCGACCCACTAACACGCCTACATGATTGGTGTTGTGAATTCGCAACAAAGCGAATAAAGTTTTCTTGGTTATTTATTTATTTATTTGCCTTTATTATCAGTCATTAAGAACTTGGTTGCTGTTTGGTACGAAAAAGAAATGTCTTACATTATTTCCTCGACAACAAAAACAATGCTTTCTCTCTGTGCTATTTTTTTTCTTTTTTTTTGCCATGGCTATCAGGTGACTTTACAACTTTTTTTTCTTCTGTAACTGTGTTACGCAGCATAACTTTAGTAGAAATGCCTGCAGTGTTGGCTTCTACTTACAAACACTTATTTAAGTGTTATATATTCTTATATAATGTTGACATATTTTACTTTGGCAAACAACGTACGTTTAGATGCTCGTTTTTCTTTTTTATTTTCTGCGTTTCTTTATTCTCCCGCTATTTTCCACTCGTTTTTTTTTTTTTTTTTACTCTATTCTATTATTTTGGCTGCGATGCTCTCTCCGTATGCACAACTATAGCTAAAGTACACTTTTAACTTTCCCAAATGTCTTTTCGGTTGTTGAATAAACAACAACAACAACAATAACAACAACAACATAAAAATCCTTTGAATTACAGTCATTATTTTGAATTAGTTGCTACAGACTACGCACACTTACTCATACCCCCGCAAATATTTAAGTACTATGCTATGAATACCATTTCTGTGAAAACAGGAATGTATATGCCGTACCGTACTGTAATTTCTCGTTTAGTTTTGTTGCGTAAATGTTTTGATGGAATATTAAAATAAGCTATATATTGCACATTATGCACGTGCATTTCTTTTTTCGTTTATATTAAGTCGTTAAACAATAAGCCTTCTGTATACATGTTTAGAATTCGTTGTTGAATTGTTTTTGTAATTAAATACACACCAATTTTATTTGAAAGGGGAACAAACTTTCGTAACATTCGCAGCATTCCGTTAACGTATGACGAACTGAAATAGTAAGGAAACTTACAATTGCCTTGAGATAAAACTTAATCACTCCAAATAAATACAAACCAATATCAAAGTTTTTCGTTTTAGTTGGACGTTTCCACTTTCGCGTTTTTTCCAAGTGCATTTTTGAATTACACAAACATAACGTTTGGCTGTGACTTTTATTTATACCCGTCAGGGAAGGCTACGTTTACACTACTCACCATTGACCTCACACAACCCCTGCATGCATCCTATGTAAAGTACTGGATTTATTAAGCTAAGTCCGTCCGTAAGTATACTCGACTGTCAGCTATTCGAATACTCAGCATCGCCAAAATTTATATAAAAAGGCTGAAAAAAGTACTTTTATTTAATGGCCATAGATTAATTTAAGCCATTAATATTATATTGGACAAAAAAATAGATAACCTTAAAGACACGTAACACTAACAGTATGAAGCCGAGGACAGAAAAAGGGAAAGTGACAATCAATAGCTAATTAAAACGAAAAATTGTGACATTCGTTAATTTAGCCGAACGTAATCGCATTTACAAAATAAGAAATGAAACTCGCTTCTAGCACAGTATCTCTTCGGCCAAGGCGTTAAGGTATCCCAGGCGTGAGGAAAATTTCGTCATCGCTGCGCAACTAAACATTGACTAGAAAATAATTTTGTGCCATTCATTGATTCCACTCCCTGTCAATGACTAATGCAGCTGAATCGCGGAGTCGATATAAATTTAGCTCGCAACATCACCTGACCAACTAACATCTGACAGTACCTACATAAAATATTTCAATGAAATTCGTACAGTGCAATAATCCAATTGCCTGCTCCAGTAAATGCTCAAGAGTTACAAGGGATCAAAATGGAATTAAGGCATAAATTTAGCCGCAATGGATATATGTATATATTAATTAGATCAGCTTGAGGTTTTCATTCAATTTAACCATCGATGTCCAATCACCAGTTAACTCTATAATTCCGTTAATTCAACATTGTATGTTATGTACACGTCCGTTTCGTCTATTCGTTTAAGTTAATTTCTCCGCACTTGACATTTTATTTTAATAATGATTAGCCCGAAGTCGAATATGAGCTTATTTATAGGCAGATAAGTATGTAAGTATGAACTGATTTGCAGGCGGAAACACGAATTAAATGAAACCACATTTGCACGCTGTAATCCGTATTTCTGGATTTCGTACTGAATGGTAATGAGTAACGAGGCACGCATCCTTCTTTCCTCCGCTATTGCAAGAAGACTTTTACTTTCGTTAAGGCTTCACGTCTACCGAAATCGTACTGCTTGAAAAATTGAGTTCTTTGTTGTATTCCAAAATACATTTTTGCAATATTCCGAAATTTTCGTTTTAATAATTAATTAACTTTTAATTATTATTAAGGATAGCGAAATCTATTATTCTATATTACTATCTTCTCTTATTCTCGTAAAACTGTGTGAATCGGAAAACATGTGCTTTTTCAATTCATTGAACATAAAAGAAGAGAGAGAATAACAAATTTAATATAAACTTGAACGCATTTTATTATAAATATTTACAATTCCATTAATTAAAAGTGGTAAATATAGCATCTACTTTATTTAAAAATAAAAAAATATTCCTGACGAAATAAATAACAAATTCGCAGGAAAATAAGTAAAGCAAGTATCTTTCGTCAAAGTAAATTGTGCTCTATTTTGAAGCTTTGCATTGCAATTTTGTTTTAAACAAAATTTCGTTCAATTATCCATTACGGCTTTCAATACACTAACGCAAATGAAGGTTTCAATTGTCAGTCACTCTGTCTAACTAACATTAGTTGCGTTCTGTCTGCAATAGCCCCTAAATGTTGCAAAGCTTGTAGCTTGACAGGGTATACCGGGGTTTTGATGTAGCTCCAAAGAAAAAAAACCATAAGCGTCACAAAACACGTCCGCGACGGCCTGAATAAAGACAAGATTATAGCTCGACACAATTTGTTGGTGAATAAACGCTGATGAGTATCCACAACTGAGCTGGTAAGTTAGTAAAATTTTTTAACGATTTCTACAGGTTCGCGAATCCTGGGTCGCCGTGTAATGAAACTGCAAATTGTGGTTGATATTTTCACATCTACAAGCACACAAAAACTTTATTTCATGGAAGATTCCTTTTATTTATATTTTCTTCTATTCTTTTATTAGTTTCATTTATCTTTCTTTTCTTCTATTGGTTTTTTTTTTGCGATAGATTTTATATCACAAATGCTACAAATATATTAATTTAAAATTATTTTTCCTTTTTTTTTAATATTTATTTCGAAGCTCTCAGCAGCAACTGGTATGAACTGAATGGGAACCAGTCTACGACTTAAAGTGTAGAAGCATCCCTTTTGTGATTCCGAAGGTAACCGTAAGTAACATAAATATTTTTTTTAGATTTTGATCGCATTTTTTTTAACATAATTTTTTCTTTTTATTTATTTTATTTATTTACGCATGAAATTCAGCTAAAATAAATTAACAGCCGAATTGAATTGACGCTTAGAAGTAAATCTTACGTTAATTATTATTAATAACTAATACAAGGTATGTAAAGAGATGTAAAGAAAAAAAAAGGACAAAAATATAAAAGAATGAAATCCATGTGTAAATAAATCAGAGAAAGAGAGAAAAGAAAGCATGTACATATCTAGCACGGAGGCACACTCGCAGCTGGTATAGGTCCAAGTTGTTCAAAAGCTTCGCAACCGGTAACAGTAAAGCATTTCAGTTAGGTTTCGAATGATACCAAGATGTTAAGATTACAAGTTAATTTAAATGTGACGTAAGCAAATCGCGCGCATTAAAAAGAATTGATTTGATGGAATTTAAAGAACCCGATATTAAGATTATGCAACAGATATAATTTAGATTTTTGTAAAGCACTGTGAAAGGATTGAAAAGCTAACATTTATATCTATACTGACAGAAAAATCTATGAAGATAAACTTCCTTGAGAAACGATTCCGGAAGTTTATTTAAAGTTTACCTCTCATGTCGTTCGCAATTTGTCATTATTTTTCAAATATAATACATACATAATTAATTGTACAGATTACAGAAATTGTTGAAACTTATAACGAAAACAATGAACTCGTGCACATGCGATGAAGGTTGAATGATTTCGTTAATAAGGATTATTGCTGGTTTGGTGTAAACAAAAACCTGGTTTTATACAAAATTAGCTTTCCGCTTTGGTTTGTTGGCTACAAATGGCATTCCAAACAGCCCGAATGCAGAACGCTACAGAAACACGATTACTGATTTCTAGTGACACGAAATGAATGATTTCGGCTTGGACGATATGTGACTTCAACAAAATGGTACAACAAGTCGTACATTTCGTGACACAATCAACTTATTGGAAGAAAACTTCAACGATCGTGTAATCTCCAAAAACGCTTATGTGAGCTTGACACAAACTTTGGACTTTTTACTTTGTGTTTATCTTGGAGCGTTGGCTTATTCCAGTAAACTGCGCACTCTCAACGCTCTTATTCACCACGATTATTCGCAGCACAAATTGGTTTTCCCGTATTGAATTCCTGCAGAAGTCCAGAGAAAACGCATGTTTATATCTTTTAGCGTTTAGTTTTTTTTAGAAATTAATGAAACAAAACACTTATTTGATGACCCTATATAAACGTTATGCTACAAGCACCTTCAACTAAATTAAAAAGAATAAAAAAAAAACATTGAAATAAACATAAATAAATAAATAAATGAAACTTCAAGGAAAAAGACAAAAACGAAAATAAGTTTATACACGCCAAAATCGATGCATGTCCATAGTCTACAACCAGAAGGTTATATATATATATGTGGCATGAAAGCGCACCGACGCAAAGAGGCAAAGTTTGGCAACCAGTTATTTGGAAACTTGAAGAATTCAGAGTAAATGCTCTCTGATAGACACTGTTTGATTCCAATATCGAAATTGGATGATGAAAATCATTAAAATTGGTGCAAACAACTCGAAAGGTGTTAAATCAATTATAGTTTAGCTTAAGTGTAATTAGCACGAATTGAAAAGTTGCGCGATGCCAAATGTTAATATTAGTTAGCAGACCTTTTAGCATATCACGCTCAACGATGATGCCTAAAACAAAGCTACGCCTTTCTAGGTAGGATAAGTCAGTAAGTCAGTAAGAATATGGTTATGAGGTGACAAAGAGCACATGGAATTCCTACCGACTCGATTGAGCCAATGTGACGTTGATTATTAGGAATCAAACTATACAAGCCTATTCGCAAACAAGTCTGAGCAAGCAGGAGCAAGCACGTACATAAAAATCAAAGTCAAAATTGTTTTACTCTTGCATGATTTTGAGATCGAAAGCTTGCAAACCGAAAAGCATAGATAGGGAGAAAAAGGCATGTTCGGAAGGTTAGTTCGAATTTTAAAAACATCTTACTTTACGTGCGTAATTAATTTATTTCATAATTGCCTTTTAAATAATTGCCATGTTTTATAAAAAGTTTGCCTTCCGTAAAGAAACGTCTTTTTATGGTATTTTCTCTAACTGATTGCGGTGGCCAAACATTAACTAATTCTGTGGTTAAAGTTTTTGTGGCATTTTATAGTTCTAAACATACCAACATCTACAAAAACAATAACAAAAGCCACACGTTTTCACCATAAACTCGATGTGACCGTATGGTTGGTTTCAGCAAATACGTATAAACATAAAGAAAAACTTGTAGAGCACAGCATGTTGGTGAACATTCTACACAAGTTTCAGTGATTTGTAGCACCTTGAATATTTTCAATTAAAGACCTAAAGATGAAAGTTTCTACATTTTAAGTTTCCACTCTTCTCTAGTATGAAGCAATAAATAAAAAATATTTTTGTGTGTTGTATTTTTAATAATTTCAGGTAATGGGAACTGAAAAATGTTTTTCCTTTTTCTTTTTTTAAGAAAAAGTTGATTCGAATTTTCTCTTTTTGTCTTTCTATTATTATTACCTAAGTTTTTATGAATACTTTTCATACTTTTCAGTTAAGTTGATATGCTCTTAGTAGTGGTCTTTTGAATTATTTTATGAAATATTTTCATATAACGAGAAACTTGAAGAAAATATAATTTAATTTAATTTATTTAACACGGAATCTTTAGCAAGAAAATGAAAAATACAAAACTTACCCTCACTTTAACATACGAAGCTTAGATCCTATGTACCACAGACTTTTTTAAATTATATTTATTTCTTACGTTAAAAAAAGATGACTTTATAAGTTTGGTCAAAAAGGAATGTAATAGACATTGCTAGTTGGACAATTCCGTCTGGAAGTGATCTAAGAGAATCCCATGAAAAAGTTGTCAGAACCATATATTCTTTGCTCTACTTGTTGACATCGAGATGATCTGAGTTAGTCTATAAACACAAATAAGCGTTTTCCATTTACTTCCTTCTAAACTTTTTTTAGCGGTTATTCTAATCCACTCTTCTTTCACTTATTAGACTAAAAATATTTATCACTTTGAACATATAGGTTACCATACGCTTTAAAATAAGCAAGTAATTGAAAATCTTCTGCCAAAAATTCATATCTATGCACTTCATTGCATTCTGTTGACTGTAATAAAACCCAGCAAAGATAAGACGCCAACCTATTTCTTTCGCACAAATTTTCTTTTCAATTATTATCGCTGTGACCGATTCTTGAGTAAACTGAAAGATTTGTGTGGCTTTATTTAGACACCCAAATATTTCAAAACCCTCGCTTCAAAATCGTTTCAAAATGAAAATTTTAAAATCCTACCAAGTCCCCACCAAGTCTGTATTCGCAGGCGCACATCTCAGTGCGGTTTGACTATACTTAGTCGAAGCAATAGCGAGTACTCATACCGTAAAAACATAACAAGCTTTATCGCTTTCTCTTTCCCCGCTTCTTCGGAGCATTCACCGTGCTTCCGTGAGGGATTATAATAAGAAAAATAAAATACAAAGCCGAGAATTTCTATACGTTTTTGCAGCTTCAAACTTGCGCAAAATTTTCCTCCGCAGTACTCTTTAAATTTTGGGACATAAAAGGACATAAAAAATGTTATAGGAAACTATTTCTTCTTAGATGATCAATATAAGGCATATATGATTGTTCCTCTTATTGAATAAAAAAGCAATAGAATAACTAAAATATTTTCATAATATAGAATATTCAACTTGCAAACAGTGTAAAGAAAATTTCTTTGTAGATAGGGATGCACAGTTTTCTAGCGTATTTTTAGGAAACTTTTCAAGGATTAGTAAAATAAAACAAATAAAACGAAGCGGTACCTTCAGTAGCCTTCAGTAGTCGGGGGAGGGACATGCCCGTGTATCAAATTTCATCAAAATATGCCAAAAATTTCGATTTGAGCAGTCTCGAGATAATGAATCTTCCCGGAAAATTGAACTTCATACACTGCACAAGCATGCCAAAGTTTGAACGCAATCCTATGTAGCGAGAAATTTCAAAAATATTTCAATTCTGAAAAACTTGTTTTAAAGACTTAGGAGATTTATTGTTAATCTATTTAAGTGAAACGACATATTAATTCTATTAAAGAAAAGGCTGTTTTTGGATTATGAAAAATCACGCGAGATGGATTTCAACTATCATGAAAATATTAAGCTTTAATAAACCATGTCCTTACAACGTAACTTGTACGCCATTAAAGATGTGTAACGAAAATCGTTGATTTCTATAGAATCTGTCATAACGCGATATCCGCTTCAATTTAGGGGAGAACATCCCTTTTTGATTTCCCCTTGCTCAGCAGACACCCATGCATATTTATCTATATATTAATAAAACATACATATTTCGTGGGAAAAGAGTAACGCCACCAACTATCATGATGGTTTTCCTCTCATTCCTTTCTTTTTTGTTTTTTAGAGTGCAACGAATCACAGGCACACAATTGACTATATATAGAGTACATGTTATATTATCGATGTTGTGTATGTCCGTACCGCGTGTGTAAGTTTAAAAATGATTCTTGATACAAATTGAACCGAAAAATTTATTAATTTAATAAAAATTATTATAAGTTTTCAATTTCTTTCGAAACTACTTCAGTTTTATGTTTGTTTGCGTTTAATCCGAAGACAAAGAATGCCTTATGTTGTATCATAAACATTAAGATTTAAAATTTTGTGATTTTCCTCGGTATGAATCAATCGAATAACCAAATATACTGTTCTGATCGCCTTCTTTTTCTATGTTTATATATTTTGATATGTATGTACGTATGTGTAGAGATTTATACTTACGAAGAGTAAACGTTTTTTTTTATTTCCAAATATAAATATATTTAGAAGTTTTTTATGCTTATGTGCGTAGCTGCTGTTAAAACCGTTTGATAGCTTTTTCATAAAATTTTCCAGACTCAAAGACGTCGTAGAGACCGTAAGCACATGAATAAATGATGATGATTTTGTATATTTTAAAATTACAAAAATCTTTTATAATAACTTTACGGATTGCTTTCAATTGTTATTATATTAGCAATAAATTTTACTAAAATTTCTTTAAGATAAAACTAAAAACAAAAATTGCTGTAATTAACTTTTCAACTCTTTTCATTTTATATAATAAAATGGTTAATTTAGAAAGTTTCTGAACAGAGAAGAAAAATAATAATAAAAAACTATGTACACTAAACATATTATACACTAAAGGTAGAAAACACGCTGAAAACCGTTTCGCACCAAGTTTCTTTTGTTCCAAGGAAAGAACAGTAATACCTAATGTTAGCGAGTAGAGTTTTCAAAAACACTTTCGCTTTATCAGAAACTTTTGCTGACTCTGGCTTTTGTTCCGGTGTTGTGTTGAGAATGCTCACCTAAAAATGCACAAAAAGAAACTTTAGATCATTTTGTCGGTCACTATGTACTTATTTTTGCATTAGCAGTTGTAGTCGTAGTTGTCGTACAATCCCAAAAACAACCGAACGAACTACTTGAACTTGGTCGTGGCTGAAAATTCCATAAATTTTCCTTTTATACTTTTTTACGTAAAATGTTCCTAATTTTCTTTATTCATTCCTTTCTTTTATGTGTTGTTGTTTCACCTCAATAACAAGCAGCTTTTTCACATTGTTCAGACAGCGTTAACATTGTGGTTTTAGTTAGATGCGTGCATCTGTGCATGTTTGTGCATGTTTGTGCATGTTCCTATGCTTGCGAATATATAGCCTTAAAACACATTAATTAAGCGTTAATTTATTTAGTTAGTCATTTGGGAGCAATTCAATTTTGTGTCATTTCTCGCAAAAGGGAAAAAGAAACGCGTAAAGTGGCAGGCAGCCTCATAAAAGGCATAAGAACATCAGAGCAAACCAAAACCAATTAATTTTAGAAAGTTTCAGTTGAAAGAAGCAATGTAACCTTTGGAGTTAATGCAGAGTAAAATTACAAACATTGTTGCAGCTTTTCAAATACTGCCGTAAAGCTAAAAATTTTGTAGGAATGCAGTTGTGTGCACGAAACAGACTAAACAACTCATATCATAATACGTAACTCATCTTAGTTAAAGTTAACTGCTTTACGGAAATCAATCAATACCATTGTCAAATTTTATTATAGGACTTTATAGGTTCAACACGCCGCTTCAACAGTACGGTGCCTTTCGATGTCAGAATCGAATCTGTAGACTCTAGTTGAAGCCTTTACTTTCTATACAATTTCGTTTGAAGTTCGAAAACAATCACATTAGAAGCGTGATTCGATCTATGAAGATTCAATCGAGTCACAAAACTCGCTACAAATTTTAACTTGGAATTTAAACTTCGCGAAATACTCTAATGTTTCGTCCAAGGTTCGACTACTAAAATAGAAGTTGATTCGATTTTGGTTAAATCAATTCAATGTACAATCTGTCCTACAAAATTTGTTCCGAAGATAAAGCAATATTATTTAGACAAACACGACCAGGAATTACTTATGTTGAAACTTTGTCCTATACGGCTAATCTCGAACTGCACTGTATAGCTCAATCACGAGCTGTCTTAAGGGAATCAATTCTAAACTGTCGAATTCTTGTCCTACAGGTTTAAACTTTAAATTCGCAGATTACAAACTCCAACTTGAAATCCAGTTTAGGCCGCTAAGTTTAAGCCTCTATATTGCAAATGTCACAAAATAATATCAACAGCTTCAATTCAAGGCGCAAATTCTACGATGGAATTTAGTTCGGATCTTAATTATAAAGTTTAATTTGAAAACCGGTGTGAACTATAAAATTCAAGACAATATTACACCATGACTATATTGCGGCTTTAGTTGAAAATTATCGAGGCCTTTCTAACGGCAAATGTTCTATTGAATCAAACTCTTATATGATTCAAACAAAATTGTAAGTTTAAATTTAAATGAAAGAAAAGAGAGACAAACAATGTAAACATGAAATCCGAATTTTGCATAGAAAACATACATATATGAAAATCATAAGAAATATTTTATTCAGAGTAGCCATGTTGTTGTTTTATTAATAGACGGATTTGAGCCTGGTGACTAAGCCGGATGGAGTAGTACTTCCCGATTTAATACTTCCAACCTGTCGCGGTCCGCCTTTGCAGCACGGAATGACATGTTAAAAGATGCTCTGTGTTAGTTTCTTGAACTGAATGCCCGTTCTTTAAGGAACAAAACTTTCAAATCATTGTTATTAGCATGTAATGTTAACGGCTTCATTAGCTTTTAACAAACCATACTCTCCTGGTCACACCAAGCACAGAATATCGTTTGACAATATCTTTATTGATAGATAGGACCATCCGTGGCCAAATTACGGTTTCAGATTTACATACCTCTTAATCACGATAAAAATTTTCAATCTTATCTTCATTGCAAAAAAAGGTTGTCAAGTCACAATAACCGCCAAGCAAAAAGATTTATGATATTTGTATGACATTGGTTAGCATACGATTGCAAAACTTTAATTTTGTAACAAAATTATACAAATAAATATAAAGAACAATTTTTTTTATAAGATAATCTTTTTTTTATAATGTACGTTGTGCACAAATTACAAATGCATGCATGAGCTAATCCAACATTATAATTAGATACACAAATCAATCATCATCACGATGATTAACATAACTATAAAGTGCTTATATTATATAAATACTGTGCTTGCATGTATAAATCAAGTGCATGTATAAATCAAGACACTTGTCATAAATGTGTCAATGGAATTGCGATCTGGTATTGCAATCCAGTTAATTTAGCTTCGCAATGTTTTCGTAGTTCTACGTAGGGATAAGCTTGCAATAAGAATTGTATATAAACAGGAAATCTTACTAAGTAAACAGTAATTTTTAAAGTAATGATCAATGCTTACTTACGCTCTCAATATTCGATGCCAGATTATTCTGCATAAGTGTGCAACTGGAAAATGTGCTCTACGACATTTGTCAGAGTAGAAAAAATATTTATTCCGTGTATGGCATGCTATCACAATGGCTTAGCCTTAGCACTTTTGTCATCACTCTGTGACCGAAATTGCTTCTGGAATTGTATGCAATGTTAAAGCAATCTTCATAACCTAAGTGACTATGCCTCCATCATTATAAAATGGACTAGAGGATGGAAAATAAACTTTGACTCAGTCACTTTAATGCGACTACACATAAAAGATTAGGGCGCTTACGATCTTACTGTTTAAGAAATTTGATCTATTCTAATATTGTAAATTAACACAATTTTAAGAAAAAAAATTTGGTGTACTTTATTTTGTACTCTTTAGGCTATTGTACTTATATATGCTTATATACACCCCACAAGCCCTTTTATTTGACACCCATATCGATATGATTGTTGAGAAAGAATACATCCGCTAACTCTGCCATATTTAAGATTATTAAGAATGATTAAGAAAATGACAATCCGTTAATTCAAGGCGGCGAGAATATTTTATTTAAATGATGACGTATAGCTCTTCTATTTTATATCAGAAAAATTGGTTGTATTGAGCTAGAAGAGAGAGACAAGGGTCCATGCTGACAAATGTCTGCAAATCAAAGAGAAAAGCTGATAATAATAAAAAATAAAATACAAAAAAAAAATTAATTTTGATAAAAATAAGTTTGAATCTTAACCAACAATTCTATATAAGTACAACTTCTTCAAGTTTCCCATGAAAATAATAATATTAAAATAAATTATGTTTTCTTTAACACTTTCATCTACACGATGTGCAATTTTCTAAAGGCATTCCAACGCATTTAAAAATAAATTGCAAATCATTAGCTTTTAGCAAATACTCTACATGTGGCACACTTTAAAATCCTTTTACTTTTCAAACCATAACATTTCGCAGTTGAGGCACGTTTTAGCCATCATCGTCAAATTTCGTATAGAAAAGTTGACATTTTTACACTTTCACGGAGTCTCGTAAAGGTCCGATAACAGAATTTCAGATGAGTAATGTTTTGTCGCACATCAATAAAAATCAAAGAGCAACAGAAGTGTTCAAAATTCACAGCATGAGCCCGTAACATTAGCATATAAAGGTAGCGCGTATTCTATATGGTCTCACAAATGTGATAATGGTGAAGTGCAATTGTAAATGAAATATTTATCGATTATAAAAATTAACTTTTTAAAAAAAAAACAAATTTCAAAAAATTCTTGACCTTCTTTTTAACTGTCACTAACACAATACCGTTGTTGTAGTTGTTGTATTGTCATTATGCTTGTTTTTTGAATAAAAGTTATTTGGTTTTTTTTCTTCCTTCTTTGTTTTGTTTTCATTTACTTTACTTTCTGTTTACACTGCTTAAGTCCGTGCATATATATCCACGAGTAGCTAATAGACCATATAACGCAAACATTCAAAAGTTAAGCTTTGCTGTCATTTGTATTTTTATTTTTTTGCTCAAATCCCTAAGAGACTGACCGCGACTGCTGGCATGCGATGGAAAAAACCATTTTAGAAAAAAAACATGTAAAGCAGAGGATTTTGTTTTTATACGAAGAAAAAACTTTTATTACGTGTTATGGCAAATTATAGACCAAACTTCATGATATGCTAAGACTTAGTTCTTTCTTTTCTTGATAGGATACAAAAACGTTTCTTAGGGGGCCTCTGAGAATGTGCAAAGTTTTTTTTATTCTAAAAACTTCTTAAGAAAAAAGTAGGATGTGTTTCTGATTCAAAACAGCAAAAACTTTCATATAGTAATTGTTTGTTATTCACATACAACATATAATATACACTCGTATATCTAAATATATGTTTCTCTTATCAACAACGTATAATCTTGTGGTTTCTTTGAGGCTGTTTCGAAGCTTTTTGAAAATATTTCTCTAAAATTTTTCGAAGAAAACTTTCGTTTATTCCCCAAAAAGCAACAGCGGAAATCATGGCTCTTTTCGAAGCTTGACAAGCATAAAGGCAGTAACACACTGTACGAATTAAGCGAACTCACAAAATTAGATTATTTGCCCAAAGAAAAGCAAAACTGTTTCCTCGTAAAGGAACAACAAATTTTTCACATGCTATTTGATTACTGTTGGCTTCCTATACAAATAACGAAATCACGTGTCTGCACGTTGTTGAATAATTCTTAAACTAATTGGCTAAATAAAACACAAAATTACAGCTAGCTGTCAAAATGGAAAACATAAAGAAAAAGTCACAACAATCTCTCGTGAAAATTGGAAAAGAAAGCAGGAATTATTAAACACTGGAAGATGGCATTGTAAAGGATGGTAGAATTTAATTAAGAACGCACAAGACAGTCATATCTTTTACCGGCAAAAATATTTTGATGTATTCACACAGTTGGCCTTACTCCGCCGAAGGCTTCTAACAATATTCACTCAAGGTTGCAACTCCGTTGCTCCTTTTTCTTGTCCATCAAAAAATGCACTCCTTAGCCGTACGACAGGAATGTGCTTCTCGTACACCTCGTAGAATATGTACGCGCATAAGCAAAGCGTAATTAAACCGAAATGATTCTTTTTTACTTTATGATTTTTAGAATTGGATCGTATCAAAAGCTAAAAAAAACTTGTTAAAATATGTTTTCCCAAATTTTGATAATCAAACCTCTTCGCCATATTTTAAGTAGATTAGGATTAAACTTGTACTCGACGAAACAAGTTTCTGTTGTTAAGCTAAAGGTAGATGCTTTCAATGATTACACGCTCAAATAAAAGAAGTTTAGAAGATTGCCTAAGACAATTTCATATGAAAAATTTCATATCAGTTAAGGAGTGTTCGTCGTAAAGATATGTTACATTTTATCAAAACAATATCGTTAGGAAAATGCCACATGTGATGATTTGAGTTTTCATGAAAATTCGTCAATTTTGTAAGAAACGAAATTGTAAAGAAAGGAAAAACCTAGCACACATTGCAGGTGCCTTAACTGGGTCATGCAGCTAACGACTGACGAAAAGATTAACAACATTTGGTAGAAAATTTAGCGGGGAAAACGGATTAACGCATTGAGGGATTAAAAATGTCCCGGAGCATTTAGATAATGGTAACTTGCTTTTAAAAGTTTAGATAACCAGAATATATGCGGAAGGAAAATCTTTCTGAAATGAAGTGCTTATCACTGAATTATGGTTATTAGGACAGCACACGCCTTCTTTGCAATTTTCAAGAGCTCTATTTACAAATGAATTATTTAACGGAACCAATGTGTACAATACTTCCATACTTCCGCTGGACTTGTCCGTTCGATTCAACTCTCCTGACTTGAGAGTCCTTGCCGTCCGCCAGTACTTTGCTTTTGTACCCTTTTATAAGCATATTCCCAGTACCAAATTTCGTTAAAACATTTTCCTGCTCATCCTTTTTTACCAAGTAAAGCAAAATGAATCCGCACTCGGTTTTATGATTTCACTAATTTTGTTTCCTAGAAAATCCGGCAATTTTCATGCAGACTCTTCTTATTAAATGTGTGAGATTTGCGTAAAAAGATTATTGGACGGGGTTGGTCTTTTCCTTTTTCGTAGAATACACGTGGGGATTTTTATTATGAATCTAAACTTTATGAGTGGTGAGAAAAAAACCCAGAAAACGAACGTGTTCTTATTTGATGATACTCTCTAAATGTGTTCTTTCACCGATTTGGCTCAGGATGGGTAGATGCATAAAGAAAAAGAGGGCCATATCATGGATGGATTCCGAATTCGGTGGTGTTGAAGTACTATGGGGTCCGATGTGAAAATTTCAACCTCTTTTGGTGGTGGGTACAAAAATAAATGATTTTAAACAGCCAAGTTAATAAGTTCCGTGTTAGTAGCCACACACAATGTCGTAAGGCTAGGATTATCGGTCACGTAAATTTGACTCATTTCAACTTTTGAGCTACAAAAAAAAAGATGATTGTAAAGTGTGTAATATTTCAAAATATCTCAATAACCCTAATTTACGATTACATATTGCGAAGAAACGAGTTATTGTACTCCTGTACTGTTCCTGTGTACATACCGATGTCATGTTCAAATTTACACCGAAATGCGGCAGTTTAGCTCGCTTTTTTGTGGAAATATCCATCCGTGAAAATTAAGTTCGAATGGTGAAATTTCGCATCTATATTCCTCAACCGGTTAAGAAGGCAGGACTTAACCGATCGGTTTATCCCAGAAAAGACGTAAAATTGTAGCAGGCCCGAAAAAAATTACCAATTTTCTCTTATTTTCATCACTAACCTACGATCATATGAAGTTATTTTCGGAACAGTGTAATCCAGCATGCATTCACCAGGACCATGTGTAGCTTCGATCGAAGGATGCTTGCAATGGACACTGACAAATTGTCAGAAATTAAAAACAAAGTGGTCCTGATTTATTTTCAATATATTTTTATTACCTGAAGAACTTGCCTGTTAATACATTAGCGGCAAGATCAAAAATACTGATTGATAAGTTTTTTCTCTCAAAAGACTAAAGGAAAATGTTTGGGAACATAAAACTTATTTTATTTGCGGAATCCTATTGTGCGAAATAAATAGAACGCCTTATACTTGCAACAAAACAAAAAATTACGCTTGCGACTTGTTTGTCTGATATGATATATATTTGAAAAGACTCAATAAAAGCCTTTTTATGCCATTGTCCACCTGTCTGCCTACGCAACTATATAGTATCTGTGGTAAACATATAGATGTCACATAAAGTTCTCAAAGGACACGCCTACAACAACACACGCCGATACGACAAAAACTTTTTTTTTTTTAAATGGAAAAATCGTGCATATTAGGGAGCATGAAAATTAATATCTTTTACTTTTTTTGTCTTTCGTAGGATAATATTGATAACTATGACAGATTCGATCATCACCGCATATAATTTTCTTACTTGTTTGTTAAATTGTAACGTTTGTTAAATTGTTACTTGCTCAAACAACAAAGACAAAAAAATCCATCTGGTGATAGAATTGAAAATCGTTCAATAAATTTAAAATAAAATGCATATTGAAAGTCAGTGATTTCATGGTTAAGTGTGGGCTTGTTAGCAAACTACGAGTATCTTGGTGGAAGTGGTAAATGTCAAAAACCACGTACGCCACGTACATTTCGATCTGTTCGCACCACATATTCGTCAAAACCTTCGGAGATGTGTCTTAAGTTAGTTGGATTAACTGGGCTTGCAAGTTCACGCACACGCCCTTTAACCTCTTTCTGAAAGGCACAAAGAGATTATTGCACAAACTGACTGCAGCTAACTGCTAATGTCCATCTCGAATCCTACTTTAAAGCTACCAGAGAGGATTGTACAACTTAATTAAGACGTCGCTTTCAGTCGATTCGCTGTGTTTCTCGGCCTATATCAAGTGCTTTTCTCTGGTATTAAACCTAACCTGTTAATGGCAGCACCACCTGTATCTTAGTACACTAGATGCTGACAACTAAATAAATAGAGCAACGAAATAAATTGAAATAAGTGTCTTTTTTGTTAAGCACTTCGTAGAATTGAAATCTAACACACTTCATTAATAAAACGAGCATAAGTCTAAACAATAGTTTAGTTGCTTTGGGAAATTTGGTGAAAATCGCCTTGCTAAAAGCCTTTATGGCAAAAGTAGTTAAATTAGTGATTGAAAAAGTTTAATATTGGTATTATCCGCGAAACAATTTAAGTAAATAAAGTTGTTGAGAGTTCTGTATAAACGTTTTTCACGATATAGGCACTGCATGTATACTAATGTACATATCGGCAAATGTCCTCATAAAATTTCATGTTAACGCCTTTTGACTTCAAATAATGAAGAAAAAAGAACTTGAAAATATTTCCACAAAAATAATTCAAAATTTCTGCAAAAAAAAAAAATAATAATAAATAAAGAAAAACTCTCAAAAAGAGTTAAAAATAGTTTTCGACAAACAAATTGAAATAATTTTTGTAGATAATTAATATAAACCCTTTCTGCTTTTAGACACCATTATATGCTTATGGCATGGCATAGTATAGTAGAAGGTTTGATTTTACGCGCTAGAATTATAAACCACAAAATCACTCTGTATAATATTATCAGAGTATTGAGTCATCGTCATCTGCGATGTTATGATTTGCATTTTGTTTAAAATGCAAAACCTGAAAAACACACCATATAACAAGTGTGTTGGATGCTACTAATCATGAACGCACACATACACCCTCGCTCGTGTGCTCAGCACCATGCAGCCACATTGTCAATTATCCAATTCAACCGCAAAAAAAAATCGCTTGCATTGCATTTCACACTAAAATAACCAACAATACCACAAAATACCATGAAAAGCAAACATACGTACGTAAAAATATAAACCTTCACATGTGTGTGGCTTTATTTGTGCCAGTCTGTCTACGGAAAAAAAATGTGAAAACTTGAAAGCATATCTTACTGCATTTGAAAACATTTACTTACCATGGTGAACAGAGGAAAGCAGAGAAGGGAATAAAAAAATAAACCGGGCAAGTATCTCTTTGTATGAGGAGTCCAATTTTTGTATCCATCAACAGGGGGAGGAATATATTAATATAATCATTCCTCTTGTAACACCCAAACATACGCTGTAAAGACCCATAGAGCATATGTACGTAGATGATAGCCTATCATTCGACCTCAATGTTTATTACTTTATTTCTGAAAATCGTGGAAATTAAAATCTATACCCGAAACACTTTCTCTTAGGTGACAAGCTTATGGTTGAACTTAAAATTTATATGCGTGTAATAGACGATAATCGAATCGAATTTTAGAGTACCAGTAGACATAATAATAATAATAATAAAAATATTCAGAATTATTTGAACATACAGATAAAATTTTCATCGATTTTCATACATATATTTAGACAGAGCATATCCATAAATCGACCAGTTTGTGGTTAACTGTTGTTCCAATTTCAATAAACTTCCCCTTCTTCGCACTCCTATTCCTACTCTCATGAAATTCTGAAAACTTTCGAAAGGCTTTTGGTTAAGAATTAAGAAAGGATTTTGATAGAAATCTGAAATTTTATCCCTCTGTTAGTCTGCCCCTCTTCTCATTCATTTAAATAAAATAAACTTCAAACACACTTTCTTTCTAGGTTATATGAAATGAAAATAAGTAAAGAAATTTTATTAAAAAAATACCTTTGCGCGCCGAAGTCAGTGTAAATACACAGGACTGGATTAGTTTCTTTTTAATAATCCAATATTTTTCTCAAATTTTGAATTGCCATATCCTCTAGTTATTCGTGCGAAAAATTGTTGACTGTAATACTCAGAATTTATTCAATCTCGACCAGCTAACTATGCGAGACTCAGATAGTTTTCAAATTCATCCTACTTATACATGAATTCGAAAATATCGAAAGTCCCCCGACCGACTAAATCAAATATAAACACATAAGAAAATAATCGAGACGTGACCAAATCTTTTATATCCATCACCGTTATCCTAAAAAACACAAAAAAAACTAAAAGAAATAAATCTTCATGCTCTTTTCTAAGGAGCCACCGCGTTTGATTTTTTCTATTTAAGAAAAAAGAAGTTATTGTCGCATAGGCATGTGGACTTGCAATCGTGTCCTTTGAAAAGTTTTTGCAAGTTGGTGGGCGATACCTTCATTCTGGCGAACGAGAGAATATTTAGCACAGATACTGCAAGGTTGGACGAACGGACAGATGGACAGAAGAATAGACGCACATTCTTAGGTTCATTCCAAATTTGAAACTGGCCAAGAATTTATACACTTTGTGAAGGTTTTGAAGCTTATTTTTACGCTTTACAAAGGTATTGAAAAAAAAAAATAAGTTTTGATATATTATGATATCGGGTAGGCGCGGTCAATTTTTTCCATTTTTCTACAGATGGTATGGTATCGTCCGTAGACTATGGGTCCAAATTTTTGCACATTTATATTCTGTAGTTTATGAGTAATGATCAAAAAAACCAATTTTTTATTCCTTTTGAAAAACAGAGGTGTTCTCACTTTACTTTAGCACTGTAAGGGTGTACTTCGATCCATTTCGCCCAATTTCAATAGTGATCTGCGTGCATGAACTTCCAATGTTGCTGCTAAAGTCGAACTCGACAGCTTCATTTTTGCTACCAGAAGAATGTTCACAACAGTCATTACATAGACGGACAGACGGATATGCTTAAATCGGTTAAGAATTTGATCAATAATATATATACTTTGCAGTATCGCTGAAACTTCATTCCGGGCTCTGCAAACATTTCGACAAAATGACTGTAATCATCATGTTTCCGTGATGGGTATAAAAATAATTGTACCAATGGTGTGATTTTCGAACGGATCGTTTGAATCAAATAATTTTCAATTTCGCTCTGAACGTTCTAACAGACATACGATAGCACTAAAAACGTAGTTGTAATGGTGTCTTCGATAATCAGCAGTGGCTGAATCCTACTGCATGATTATTTTCAAAATTACAGCAATGTTTCTAACGCCATATGAAAAGTAGTCAGGCTTTTGCTTAAGGTTTAGTTGTGATGCAGCTGTCAAACTGTATGAACAGCATTAAATGAACCCAAATGATGTTTGACAGTTGAATGGTTAAACCAATCGTTGCGACAAACATTTTGGAATTCCCTTACTAGGCCTGGACAACAGTGGGCGAAAAAAATGATGATCGAGGAAAGTAGAAATTAATTCCTGTCACACAGAACCCTCACAGCATGGTGCACATCGAAATCAAATTTTTTCATTTGTAAAACGTGCTTTTCTTTGCACGTTTATATTGACAAATTTCCTCTTCCAGAAATTTATTGAAAATAAAAAAAGTTGTTCAGTAGAAAATGAACTAAAATTAGGTATCCGCCTGAGTGGGGCGTAGGCTCCGACTAAATGGATTATAATAATAATAATAAAAATTGGATAGATACAATGATGCAATAACTCAAAATTGTTCTTTCTTGGCTTATTTTTTGCAAAGTCGGAAGCGTATACGATACGAAACGTGCTAATGGAAGTTTATACTCACATAGATAGTTTAGTTTCTGAAATTTGCAAAATTTCAATTATTCGGCCATTGTAGCACGTCCTTTCAAAATTCTTCTGCGAACTTAGAGCACATACAAATTTCATCATTCTGTCTTAACGACACGCCTACATGAATCGGTAAAAATAAAGAAGATAATGTATATGTCTGTGATCAAAAAAATAAGACGAAGTTGTTGCCCTTATGCCTGAAGATCGCCGATTGGCAAGCGAAAGATTGCATTTTTGGCGACACTTTCCAAGCACTTTGGCAACAAAGTTTTGACTTAAATTTAAAATTACATTTCTCTATTAATTATTATATATATATTGCTAAATATTTAATTGAAAACTCAAGCTTACCCGTCCCCAATTCTGCTATGTTCTTGACTATAAAAGACAATGATTTATGAGTTTTGGACAGAAGTTATTGAAATTCTTGTTGCAAACTTGAAACAAAATCCATTAAATGATTGAATGTGAGTGCGAAAGCTAAACTCGAACGCCATCACAACGGCGCAACAATGCTCATAAATGTTTGCAATAACAATAAGAAATCAATTGATTGGGGAAAATGTTGTTTGTGTACATGTAAGCATTCGCATAAGTATGGAATTCTTTCTCCTTGCTACACACACAGGCACACACAATCTCTGTGATAAATACATACAATACAATTGTAGATTTACTACGTTGCTTGCTACGAAAGTCATAAATTAAGTATTTTGTAAAAATTTAAAAATAAAAATATCCCAAAAGCAAGAATGAGACAGAAAAAGCAAGGGGTTGCAAAACTAAACATTCGAAATATTAAAGTAATTTTTAAAGTAAAGTAATGGCGAGAGAAAAGAAGTCATAGCAAGAAAGCACAGAACCGAAACAGAACAAGAAGTTATAGCAAACAGAAATGTAATTTTTGTACAACTACATCTACCCCACAACATTTTTTCCTACGAACTCGTATTTTTTCGCTTTTTGGAACACACAATTTTCATAAAATCACTGTTTGCTTCCCCTAAATTGCTCTCCATACACTCAATTCCTTTGAGGTTGTTGATCTCTACTTTAACATTAACATGTTTTTACAAATCTATATTTATGCCGAACTAAGCCTTCGTATAGAAATTTTTTTTTTTTCTATGTTGTTATTATTGCCGTATTAGTTGTCCTTCGTAAGGAAAGAGCGAGCGAGAGAGAACGAAGTTCGTTTTTGTTGTTGCAGTGGTTTTCGGTCATAAATTTATCGTTGGCTTATGGCATTCGTATTTAACTCTGTCAAGCCTGTGATTTTTCACAAAAGCACACACAAGCTCATATATGTGTATGCGGCTCGCATTACAGCGTACTTGCACTTGATGAGGAAATTATGCGTATCGTAGTGTTTTGCATGCATGTGAATGCATTTATGTTTGGGTGCGTGCATGCGTTTTGAATTTATTGCTTTATTCTGTGACACACAATTACGTTCAAATTACCTAAAATGTCTCCGTCCTTAGTAATGATTGTTGTTATTGTTATCATGTTGCTTGTTCAATAATGTTATCACTATTTTGTTGCAATTGTTTGCAATGTAACTGCCATCGCCGTATTATTTACATCTATTGTTTCAATCAGTGCATTTAATTTACATGAGTGATCAAATTACAGAACATCTCTTAGAAAAATTTAATTTTACTATGAAGTACACACTTTACTATGAATTGAAACTTGAAAAATCAGTGCTATAAAAACGTTCCGTACTGTGAAGGCAATTGCATGCTAACCAAATCTGGCTTAATCTAATCTTCCTGCCTTTACGTTCGCTCAAAAATCTGTAGTGAACATTGTGATTTCAACACGTTTAGACGCTTATGGTGATGCTGCTCCACCATATCCCAATTGTCAATATTGGGTTCAGCGGTTTAAAAGTGATGACACATATTGACTGAAAATGCCAGTTTTTGCCCGCTTGTTGCAAGAGTTGTGCAGGATACGGTGTTGCAGCTCGAACGGGAACTTCTGCCACACATAGGGTACTCGGGTCCGCAAAGTTGAAGAAGTGCGAAATGCGTCGGTGAGTGGATCGCTGCCAAACAAATATCGTTCTTTCGACACGGTATTGACATGTTGCCATAAAGGTGGGAAAAAGTTGTAGAAAATGATGGAACATAGTTTGATTAGAGTACATTGTACCAATCGTCCACCTCAAATGCCTTTTTCAAGTGAAAAAACGGCTAACATTTTCGCAATCCGTAATATATATACATTTGCGGCGTAAATATAAGGGCGTACAAACTTGTCCTTCCACCAATCGCAAAGGGTGGAGGTTTAGTTACTATTCCATTTTTTTTGCAAAGTGTCAATGAGCATATACACGTTTCCCAGATTAAAAGTTGCCTCAATAAATCTTCTATACAAGTTCTTTAAGTGGCAAAAATGAAGGCAAAAACTAAAGCACTGACGTCAAAATTTTTTCGCTGCTGCTACTAAACTCAGGAAAGTTTAAAAACCAAAAATGGAAATATTCTTATTGCTAGTAATCTATAACATGGGGGACGTTGATTTGAAAATCGACAAAATATTTATCGGAGTCATCTGAGAACTGAATGCAAAAACCGTTTAAAGCGACCTACAATTAACTAAAGAATTGCTTACAACTTTCGTCCTGAAACCAATATAATTTTCTTGTTCATATCGGCCTGTAAACACCGTCGATAAAAAGAATAGACTGTGCACTCATCATTTCTTTTCTTGCATTTAGTTGTTAATCACATGGTATGATTAAAACTCTCGTGATCATTAAAGTGACTCGCGGACTAACCCGTAATGGACAACAAAGAGGGCAAGTTTCGAGAACGAAAATGTTATATAGCGATGTCTCTTCGTTATAATCATCTTACATAAATGTGGCACAAATATTGTGAGTGGAAATATTTTTTACCGATTTTTAAGTAAACTTTGCCGTAAAAGAAAGACACTAGACGTTTTATTTATTCTTCCCCGGCAGGTACTACTGCTTCCTCATTTCAAGCAAAATATATATTTCGTGCGCTGAAAACGACTTATATTTTGAATCTCATCAACGAGAGGATATCTTCTTTGGGTGTCATCGTAAGAATCATAATCGCAGACAGACAATAAGCCTTTGATTGGAGCCAACTTTATCGATGCTTAGAAGGAATATCGCGTTTTCGTCCATTGATGTTCCTATCTCCTGGGCAAGTTTTGGTAAGTAGAGCCGAACATCAATTTCAACAGGCTAGAAAATCAAGATGTCACTACTTTTGGTATATTGTATCGACTTTTCCGCTCACCTGAATCGATTGTCGTTAATGACCTTTGGACTTATAACAGACTACATTTATTGTGAAATTCTTACATACTAACCTAAGGAGTGTATCCCCAATTATTTCTTCTCTTTTAGTTTTCCCATAAAAAATTAACATTGTCACCTCTCTATACATGATCTTCAATAGTTTAGAATTAATTCATTTATTAATATCTGAACTGATATAGCAATTACCTATATCGCTTAAAATGCACTTACTTAAAGGTTATCGTTAACTTTTTCATTCTCCAATAATTTGTAATTAGCTCTTTACTTCCTTCTTATGCACCTTATACTTACTTTACCGTTCTACGTTATCTACATATTTTTCTTCGTAATATTTTCCTTTCTTTATCACGGCTTTTAATGGCAATTGTTGTGGTGGTTAACTTTACCTATCCTTTCTGTTTCTGCGTTTAATATAATCTTATTTAATTGACCACAAGGGGTTTTCTTCTTTTCTTTTCGTTTTTTTCTGCTCATTGTCTTTAAATCCGTCAATAGGTGGTAAGAAGCCACACTGAAAGTATTTAAAAAAAGAATAGATATTGTGATAACCAAACTGATAACAAGATAAAGATTTACGGTGAATGCTATTGAAGAAATTAGACTGAAAATTAAGGACCAAATCTTAAACATTAAGAGGCTTAAAGTTAAATTAAGTTGAAAATAAGTTTGTTGGTTAAGAACTAAGAAAATAATGATTATTTTTCAAAGGCAGATTCATGCACTCATCCTTAAGTATATTTACAGCACAAACTTTCACTAACGTTATATTAATTCAATAGAATCTACTCAGAAGTGTTCCTTGTTATGCACGCATTATGCATGACATTCCATGCAGTTTGCCTCTGTAGTTCGCATATCGATATGCGATCTGTAGACGAACGTAGACCGGTTCTGAAGTGACAATCGTGGAACATCTGTTTCATGACATCTCTCTCATGAAATTATTTGCATTTTTCATCTCCCTCGACATTTTCAAGTAAAATTAAACCATTGTAAATACAATTACTGACAGACTCAGAATGCCTATAATCTTATTTCTTTCTATAAGATGAAAAAGAAAACAATCGCTGACGGGTGTCAAATGTGAGCTGTAGGGCCCTGTAGTTTTCACACATATTGATAATACGAAATTGCGATTTAAAATCAAAGAACTGTATCAGCATAATTCTACAAATGAAATATTTTAAGGCCTGGACTTATTTTGACCCTACAGTAGTAGTTGTAAGTTATTTGTATGTGTTCAATGTAATTTTCTTCTTTTCACATATTATTAATGCTTCTTATATACGTATATCTAATTAAGTTAAGTTTAATCTACGTTTTACGTGCTGATAATTTCTCCGATGTTTATTGGTAGTAAGGAATTGTAGACACAGAATTGTCTACGTCAACAGTGTAATAAGGACCGGAATGAAGCATCATCATCACATTGGAAGTAAGTCAGTTGGAGTACTTCGCCTTAGCGTCTGACCACGCGTAAGAAGATAACCGCTGAACACTCATTTTGGAATTGTCTATTGAGGAGCCGATTTAGGGATATATTGCTAGAAGATCGTCCGCTTTGATCGATAATGACAGACGATAGGTTATTGTAGGAAATATAACTTGCATGTTTTGGTTTATTTTTAATTGTTAGCCGTTAGGTTGCCAAGACGGAATGAAATAACAATGTAGAGGTTTTCATTATAGAATTCTTTTCGTCAGGGAGAATTTGAATCCTCACAATATGTAGGTTATAAATTTCGAAATCAGCAACCGTAATGTTCATGTCACAAATAATAACTATATCGTAATGACGGTGGTAACTACGACTTTGGACGAATCGACATAAATAAAAGTACAAACCATTCACAAAAGCGATAATTAATTTGTTTGGTTTCTCATTGTTTTCAAGTCAAATAAATCGTTGGAAATATTAAAGGGAAGAAAAGAAAAACTAATGGCAAAACCAAAAGCGCGTAAAAGTTTAAACAAAACGCAAGAAGAGCATTTGATTTGTCTTATGTTAATCAATCTTCAAAATCAACAAAAATATCGATGAAATGAAGACAAAAAGAGGTCAGTGCAATACAATCCTCGCACGAGATTTGTAAATGTCGATATATCGTTTAAGTTTGTTCATAAGAATTTTAATGTTATTATGGGAACCAAATGCACATTCGAAGACGTGGCCGGTTCTCTGAATTGTCTCTATTTTACTTAACAAAGTCTTTAGTTGGAAACTCAAAAAATTTGATCCTGGTTTGGATAATCTTTACGTTCGCGGATTAACAGTTCATTGGAAGTCAATTAAAAGCATACAAAAAGTGCATTGAAGAAGCTGAAGGCTATGCCTTAATAATTCTATGAGTAATGAATGAATAATAAGTATATATAGAGAACTGCATCAATCGTTGGCAAAACTTTTATGCAAACATTAGGCCATGCTTTTAAGCCAATAAAATGTAGTCTTGATGAATATTTGAAATGTTCAACAATTCTACACCTATTGAGAAAGAGGTAGAGAGAGAGAACATATACATTATAATATCTGTGATGTCTTTTTACAGCACACACATATACACACACTTGCAATAACAAAATTGCTATATTTGCGTTCCATAATCTTTAGGAATTAAATAAGAGATATGTGTGAAGGATGTTTAATTTTCAAACAGTTTTAAGCAATTGCTCAAACTATGTTATATAAAACAAGTAAGAAAGTTATAATCGGCAGGAGCCGAATTTCGCATATCCACCACTATGCTTTTCTCATTCCACTCTCCACGTTCTTTTATTTCATACTCACATCGCTGGTATTATTAAGAAAAAATTAATTGCGGTGTCTACCATATTCATTTTGAAATTAACCTAATTTTAGGCAGATAATACGTCTTCATTTGAGGAGTGTGCAAAATAGTTTTAAACGCTTGGTCTTGTTTGCCTTATGATAAATAACCATTAAAAGTGAAAAAAATTAAATTTAATTACTCGTAACTTTGTGTGGACAAGGGCCGACGGGTTCCATTTATCAAACTTGAAAATAAAGTGTCTCGTAAAGCAAACGTGCAAAGCTTCAGCTTTCTGACTTCAATAATTTCCGAGTAACGACCAAAAATCGAAAAATTTTTGTTAAATAAAACTGACTTACGTTCAGTTTATACACGCTTGCGGCCTTTTGCTCCGACCAATTTGAACCATTTTCAATACCAACCTGCGCGCAGAAACTTCCAATGTTTCTACCAAATTTGAAGTCGATATCTTCATTTTTGCGACTAGGAGAGTGCCAACAACGCAGCGGACACAGACGCACAGGCGGACGGACATGGATAAATGAGCTCAGGATTTTTATCCTGATCGAGAATCTATATACTTTATAGGAAGCTTCCTTTTAGATGTTACATATATTTTGGAAAAAACAAAAGAGGTATACCCTCATCTTAGATAGGAAAAAGAAAAAAAAGGGAAGCTCTGAAAATATATTAAATATAAAATTTTATTTCCACGCTAACAAATCTAACAATTTAAGAGCAAACGCACATCCAAGATTAAATTGCATGCAATTCAATTTAATTAGAAATCGCCAATAATTGTTCTGTACATAAATTATGCAAAATTAAATTCAATGTTAATAGTTGAAAATAGTATAAATATACAATTGCTAATACCAAAGTATTTGTATATACATATAATGCTTCCGCGAGCGAGCCCACAGCAAATAGAATCGTAAAAGAACGTAAGTAGATTATAATTATGACAACAAATTATTTCGTGAATGTTTAAAAGAGAAAAATGCTTTACGCAATTTTAAATTTATCTTCTATAAAAAAAATAATCACAATAATATTATTTTATCAAATATTGTACGAATTAATACATAAATTAATTTAATTTTAGATAATCTCAAAAACATTTTTTTTTTTGTTGTTTGCACTCGTATCAAGTATATCCATGCTTACATAGTGTGTTTGTGAAATGAAATTGTTAGCATTATAGTATTTGGATAATATCCAATATGGTTATATTTCCTAATGCTGGCTTATCCAGATATTTCATTACACCATAGATAAATACATTTATATGAAATTAAATAAAAAAACAAATGTTTTAGATAATTAAATTTACGCCTTTTAAACACTATCACAAAATTTTGTGTGTTGCATATCCATATATGTAAAAATGCATGAGTAAAATTACATTTGATTCCATATTCAATTGTGGCCGACTCAATTGCACTTATGTCGATTTTTTTAAAACCTAACACTTGCTGTTATGGTTTTCGCACACAGCGTCAGAAAATAAGCTATTCCGCTAGTAACATCGAAAACTATTTATCCACCGGTGTGTCACCGTTTGTTCCTACCGCTTGCAAAAGCCTGGATTATATATAAGAAAACAGATGTTATAAAGAAAAAACATGAATTTACGTAGTTGAACCGAAGCACGCAAAACTCTCAAACAATTATCGGAAAGTTTCAAAATATACCCCCAAGTTTCAATCGTATATATATTAATTTGTAGTCGAAGAAGTTTCGATGGGTCTACCTATATTGAAACATTGAGTGAATGCTCGCTGTTTTCTAAAGTAGGACGTAAACAATGGTAGAGGGCGCTAAATAAATCTGTGAAATCTGTAACTTTTACGCAACGTTCTAACTTAGAGTTTTCGGAAGGATGAGTCCTGCATAAAAAAAAACGAAACTTTTCCCGCTGTCCTTCAAATCAATTAATCGTTATATAAACTTAGCGAACAACTAACATCCACCATAAAGCTGGCTATTCATGGTGACGGTAGTTAAGTGGATCAGCTCAGTGAAGAGTTCCTTTAATCGAATGCATTCCTGGGGAAAACAACCAGCAAACACCAACTGCGCAATTACGATGAACGTAAAGTCATGATGTCACGCTGGTTTTCAGCATAGTGACGCTTGGCACTACATGAAGAAGTCCACCCATACAATGTTAACTGCATTTAACGGAAATGTATCTCTCTTTCGAGGAGATCCTCGATCCTTACGATGATATCCAAAATATAAATTCCCTTATGGATAACTTCAAAAGACGATTTATCTTTTCCACTTCGGATTTTTATTCAGCCTAAACGATTGGAAAAGTAATATTTTGGACAAAGTACTTCTTATTTATGCTTTTTGATTATTAACAACATTCACTTTAATTTCTAATAATTAAAAAAAATAAATAAATTTTTAAGTAATAAATCATCTAGAAATAAGACTCTGACGCTCCCGCTTGAGAAGGTATTCACTGCAATTGCAAAGTAACAGTCTTACCACCCATAGGATATGTTTTATATGTGGACAAAGGAGTAGTGAAATTCTTTCGGATGAACTTCTACGAATCTAATTGGACTTTTACAAATCCACTGGCTTCAATTGCTAGTTCCTAAATAATTTACGGCATGATCTTCTGCGAACAATATATACTGACTTTTAGAACTCTCTATGTGCTAAAAAAAGGGGCTAAAATTTTCCTTTTAAACGCTAATGTATCTTGGATGATCCTTTCCAATTTTTAAATAGGTTACCAGGCAAAAGAAAAACAAGAAGCACGGTCAAATTTTCGTTATAACCTTGAATTTAAAGCAACGTCAGAAAAATTATAAACATCGTACATCTTTATTCGATTTCAATAGAGACGATTGAACTGCCATTAAAAACATTGAAGCCTATTTCATGAATAAACTCGAGTTTTGCAATGTAATTATTGAATATAGCGTCATCCCGGAAATTATTGATCTCTGTACTATTATTCCCCTACACGTGAGAGATCGCGAAGAAAACTTACAAGGTTTAAAATATGTGCACTCACCCTCGACACAACGTTAAATCCACGTTTTTATTGTTGCACACAAGTTAAAATTTATATTCTTCAGATCAAATAAAACCAATAATATTTATATTTATAAAATACATTCAAAGATTTTCAATATTTCGAAGAATTCGTTATAAGAGGATCATATCGTAAATATATAACGATGTTATCACTTTAACAACTCTGTTTGTTATACTCTACATGCTCTACACCATCTATAGTACGAGGGTATATTGAGTTTGTGGGTACGTATCCAACATCCAGAAGGATAGCGAGATAGATCCACTTTTGTTTCACCGGTCAATTGAGAATCACTAAGCTCCTCCGTCCGTCTGTCCATTTTGCTTTCTTGTATTTTGGTCCAAGGACTAACTCTATTGAAAATGATTCGGATCGGACAACTCTTTCGACCACTTCCCATATGATACCTTATTTTAAAAACTGATTACATGAATAATTACCTGTAGGGAGGTCTACGATATTGAATAATCAACTTTTTACTTCTATTTCTTAACTAAAAGTAACACCTATGAACGTTTCCTTTTATGGCAGTGGATCGCAAATATTTTATTTAGATTCGTATTGTCAGGGTTTAAAGCTATGGCCTTATTCTGAACACAGTCACTGATACGTCACTAAGTACCTATTTCAGCTGCAAAACCATCTTTAATTATCTTTTAGTATGTTTTCTGTATTCTGACGTCCAAGCATAAATTGAGTGACTACAAAAAGCATGACATATTTGTGTCTTGGGTATTTATATTATGAGAAAGTATAGTGCAACGGTATAAAAAAAGTTTATTTAAATTGGAAGAAAATATGAAAGAAAGGTTTATAAAATGGTCACTTTTTCGATGCTACATCTTTTGTTACTTTTAATTTTGTTATTTTCGCAAACTAACAATCCTGCTTTAGTCCAAAATTGATAAAACAGCTCGCGTTACTTTTTTTTCGGAAGACCATATTTAAGAGAGAGTAGCAGAACCGATGACAAACAAGCACAAGCACTAGGTTTACAATTGGTGGACGACGATAATGCTAGAATAGGGTTGTGAAAAAAGATTAAGGAGACCTTTTGTTTATGATGTTGCCATGTTACCCACATATTCAGTTTGAGTCTGCCGGAAAAAATCATATGTTATTGACGTTGTACAAAATAATCAAATTGAGAAGGGGACTGATCCCCTAAATCTTATGCAATCCACGCAACCTTTTTGTATTTATCTCAGCAGGTCTATGGTATTACTAAAATTGTTACTCTACACTACATCAGCATTAGTATAACTAATCAGTGAATTTGATCAAACTTATTAACCTAAACCTACCTTATTGCTTGCTACCATTGCTTTATTTATATTATAATAGTAAATCCAATGCTCCTTCCCCATAACTGTAGTCGAACACCTATGTAGGTCATCTAAATATGACATAACGTAAAAAAGTTTCATCATAACTTTCTCCTCCAAATTAAACATCGATTAATATATCTGAATTAGCACCAAATGCAATATATATGGCATCGCTTCCTTTTAAAATTTTTTTGAGTCAAATTAGTCAAAGCTATTCTGTAATGCATCAGAATCACTATCGCACCAATTAAAACTTTATTGATGGAACAATATATGTGTGTATAAGTGTATAAGTGTATAAGTGTTTAACAAAAATTGTGCGTGAGTTTTTCTTTGTCGAGGTGTCACCAAACTTAAAATTAAAAATTTGCCACAAATATTCTTGCATGGAATCTAAAAAACATAATTAGTCCAAAATATCTGAAAAATTAATTAATTTATTACACTTAATAAATCGCAAACAAAAAACACCGATCAACCAAACGATTTGACGCAAGTGTGACACAAAGTATCTTGAAGATACAAACGCAAAATGAATTCAGTCGATTCATTAACTCACCCGCAGTATTTTTGTGCGAGTCCCTGGGTCTTCTCTTATAATTTCACAGATTCGTCTTCTCAACTTCTAAGAGCGACAGAAGCTGTTCGCAGAACCCATGATTCTCTACGATCTGTGGTCTATTTCGCTACTTGTTAGTCGGTTTTAAAGTTTTCTTAATAGGCGAAAGCTAGCAACTTTGATGAATGATTGAAACACAGAAGCGCAGTGATTGAATAGAATACTGGACTTGTGTACGCAAGAATGCAGCAGCGATCAGGTTCACACGTTGTAAACCGTTTACCGTCTCTTGGCATATTAAAAGGCGAGTCTATCTTAATTCTTCCTAGGTATAATGTATATTCTCACAAATTTATTATTCTTACTTACTTATATACTTAATATAATTTATTTTATGTTTTATACAATTTAAATCAAACATTATCTTCCGTTATTTCGTCTCGTTTCCTAGTAGCGACTAACTTTCATCTTAATAGGGAATTCGGTTAAGTTAATGGACTTAAACACCAAGCTAGAGTGAAAATGAAGCAATGGTAGTAAAGAATCAAACTTTCCAACACAATCCGCGCGCATTTTTTTTCTACATATATCAACTTTTTTTATTCATATTCAAATAATATAAGAAAGTAGAATTTTTGTATATCCATTAAAGTGTTTTTCTATGCAAATTCGTTACATATTCCCAAGTGAATTCGAGAGCATGTCAAAGCAATTCATACGCAAAAAAAGTACAGCACGTTTCTATGTATTACAACGGAAACGGAAAAATGTGCTCATGACATTAATATACAAATTTTTTCCGAAAATTCACATGATTTATTAATAACTTAGTGAGCGAATGGTGATAAAGTTACAGTTACAGTTAATGTGGTTGCAGTTAAAATAAATTAACTTCCTGAAGGGATATCCACGAGGAAATAGAAAAACAATAATAATAAAAATCCTACGTGGGCCTTGAGAGAAAAAGGAAAGAAAAACGAATAGAGAAAAAGAATTTCTTAAACATGAAATTAAGCGGGGAGTAGTTTAAATTCAAACAGCAACGGCCTACAAGTGTTGGTTGACTACCTTCGTTACAACAACAACTAATCAACAGTAAAAATATGACATAATAACCATATCTTAGTAAACAAAAGCAAACAACAGCAAAGAAAAGCAAGACTCGTTCGGTCACAAGCATTATTAACAATAGAAAATCAAACCGTTTACAAACAACCATCAATTTATCTAAACTCTTGAGATCGAATCGACCACAACAGAGCTTATCAACAATTCCTACCCATTAAAAAAAACCTCTAAGCATGCACATATCGACAGAGCATTATTCCCTTAGTATCGTAAATATATATATTTGCTCGAGTACATAACTCTATAGAGTAAGAGTCCAATCACATATACAAACTCATAAAGCAAAAATCAAGACCATAGAAGACCATAAGCAAACGACTAAAAGAAACATGAATTAATGTTTGTATTTTGTATTTACAGAAATTAAAAAAAAAAGAAAAGAAATAAGAGAGGAAATAATTTTACTCGCTTCAGAACGACTTTTAGGTGCCCTGTGCAAGAAGAAAATGGAATACCCGAAAATACATTTACTCTGTAGAGTCAGGTAAGTCGGCCTATCGAAATCGTCTATTACTACTGGTGGTTGGTTTTGAATTATTAATAATTATATTTAGAATGTTCCCTTTTTTAAGATTTCCCCAATTCTTAAAAGATTGATTGGGTGAACATGATCTGTAGCTATAAGTTATAAACTAACAATAAACGCACCGAGTTCGAGGTTTTTATCTAAAGAATTCCGTAAATCCAGACCTATTAACCTGATTCACAATTAACCCTGAGTGAGAATGAAAGGAGATTTTTGTATTTTTTCAGAAAGAGGTCTCCAATACGTATCATTGGATGCTCCAATCGCGAAACGAAAAAACCCTTATATTCTCCTATCTCGCCGTGATAAGTAAGTAGTCTAAATTTTAATTGTGGAATAGCTTAGACATCTGACGTCTCAAGCAAATGTACAGAAATAGCAAAGTTTTCTGTTAATTACATACTTTTTAGTGAATCGAAAACGATCTTTTATGTGAAAATTAATATAATGTTCGTTACAGATCGTAAATTGTTGATTACATTAAAGTTTTTCTCTGTCGGCTGTTATTTCAGCTTTCTGATTAGTATAAGCGCGGTTATGGCCAAATCGGTTCCATTTTCAAATTTCATCTACACAATGCCTCCACGAATTTTCTCACCTAGTATTGCTTTTCGACGTCGAATTTTTGTAACTTTAACAATTGTTACAACAGCTGGCGAAAAAAGCGACAAAAAAATCAAAGAAATTGCGTTTAGTTCAGCATGCAATGCAAATCTACTCGAGAATACGTACTCTTTATACCATCGCTTACTGCTAACTGTTACAAACAAATTTAAAAAATTAGTTTGCTTCTAGCTTTTGATGATGAGTACAAAAGAAGTAAGTAAGAAAATTACATTCGGTCGTGACCGAATCTTTTATACGCATCAACGTTATCCTCAAAAAGACAAAAAAAGTTAACGAACTAAATTTTCATGCTCTATAATATGGAGTGCGCGCGGGGGTATTTTTTTTTTTAATTTACGTTTTAAACTTTTCCGTCACTTCCAAATTCTTTTGCAAATTTGTAGGCGATATCTTCATTCGCGTTAACGGAAGAATGTTTGCCACAAATACTACAAAGTTGCGCGAACAGACAGATGGACCGTCGAACAGACGGACATTTTTACATGCATTCCAAATTTGAAGCTGGCCAAGAATTTATATACTTTATGGGGCTTTTGTAGCTTCTTCCTGCGCGTTGATGTATTGAAAAAATAAAACTTTCATACACTACAATATTGGACAGACGTGGTCAATTTTTTCCATTTTTGTACAGGTGCTATAGCATCGCCCATAGAATATGCGTTCAAAGTTTTGCACATATTTGCTGTAGTTTATGGGTAATGAGCAAAAAACTAATTTTTTATTCCTTATGAAAAACAGACGTGTTCTCAGTTCTCATGGTGCTGTGGACGTGTCCTTCGACCGCTTTGGTCCGTTTTCAAGACCAAAGTGCGCGGAACTACTTCCAATGTGTCTGCCCAATTCGAAGTCGATAGCTTCATTTTCCCGGCCTGAAGAATGTTCACAACACACTCTACACAGACGGACATGCCCAAAGCGATTTAGAATTTGATGCTGATCAAGAATATATATATTTTTTGCTGGATATGGTGCTTTCTTCTGAGCGTTGCAAACATTTCGACAAAATGATTATATCCCCCATCCTTCGGTGATGGGTATAAAAAGAAGAAAACTTGTGTGCTTTCAAACACAAGAAGATTAATATAAATTGTAGAAACGACGGAATAAATGAAATGTACTGTGAATTAAACTTTATGACTTTGACTGTTCCTTGTGGAAATTTTCGACAAAGAGAATAACAGGAATTTATTTGCTGATGTTTGTCTTCAATTTTTTTCAGCAAGGACTTTATCTACTTTGCGTTATATTTTAAATGTTCTTATCATAGCTATCAGCCGTCTCAGTTCAATGTTGATTTTAATTGTTAGGCAGAGTTGCTTTTTCACTTCATTAGCCAATAAGTCAAAGTGTAAAGCGCTTGCTAAAGCTATAGCTTTGAGTGAAATGATGTATCCATTCATAGGAAATTCTAATGACGCGACTGCTTTATCTATTATGCTTGCTATATTTAAGAGCGCAAAACTGCGGAAAAGGACTCAAGTAATGGCATCTAAGTAACTGTGTTTTGATCTTCATTTTCTCGACGTTGATTGGATATCTGAATGAATTAGAATGGAATAGACGTTAGGATTAACATACGAGTTTTGCGAATGTCGACTTTTTTCGTCAATTTTCTGTTTATTTTTTTCTAGTACATTTTTGATAGTCGAACTTCCTCATTGTGCACTCCGCCTCCAAAGGTGCCGAAGCTGTCGATTGGATTCGACTGCTAGGTCTAGTCGGTCATTTTCCAATGGACCAATATGGCTTGATATCCATAGAATTATAATTTTGTCTCCGTAAGATTAAATTTAAGGGGTTACGATTAGTTTTATGATCGGTGGGGGGAGTTTGGTCAACGTCAAGGCGTTGAATGTCTCAATAATCTGCATGCAAGCGCCTAATCTTTGACACACATTTATTTCATCCACGGCAATAGTAGTTGCAAATTTGTCAAAATTTTGCGCAAAAATTGTGCACCTATACTTAAAGATGATGTTGTACGAACATTAACCGTTGCTGTGTCATTTCAACGTATTCTATTTATAGAATCATCCTTGTCTTTAACTTTTAAAGAGATAAACTTTGTATTCCTACAACATAGCTTTTTTCCCGGAAGCATGGGAAAAATAGTTGCTGCAATCGAGGATGATATTAGTAAGTCTGCCTTCGTTGCAAAACACTGGACTCGGTCTCGTCTTTGAGGTCACACGCATAAAAGCAATATTATATTATAATAAACGAATTAAATTAGTAGAGATATGAATAAATTTTAGAGGATTTATAATCTTTCGTTGGGCATTTATTAAGCGATAAATTTCAAAATTGATTGATTTTCTTAAACGAGTATATATATCTACATGATGATAGGGTGTTGAGTTTCTTAAAATGTTCACTTTACCTGAATCAAGATTTCACTACACTTTACTTTCTAGATACGTGTAATCGTGTTCTTCCATTTACCTAAGCACACGTACATAATCACATTTTCAATATCTCTGCAATTGGTCCTAAAACCTGATATTTTTATATTTATTCACTACTCAGAAAGGGTTTATTAAATTTATTCACTCGTTTGTATAAGATCTACAAGTGTTTAACGAAGACCTTACAAATAATATACACATTCGTTTCTTCACGAATCATTAGAAGCCTTTCTCTTACCAGATAACGCAAAAAACAAATGAAAAAAAGTCTTTCCAATAATTTTTGACTACAAACTAGACAAACTGTAAAAGTTCTATAGTGTCCGATAAATGACAAATGACAATAT